>ML795047.1:10935-40251 GCA_009831015.1 Picea engelmannii | reverse complement strand
CCGTTTTGCCAAAGAAGTCTTGAGGAGAGAAGAGGAAGCTTTAGGCCTAGCCTTAGCTACACCTAGGTAAGTCTTTCCTTCTTAGGGTTTTGGGTTGGTGGCCTTGCCATAGCAACACCATCAAACCCTAACTCTCTTGTCCTGAAGTTTAAGTTTCTCCTAAACCATTAGTCTCACTTCAAATTGACTCCATTAACCCAAGGCACTAGTCTAGAGATACCTTCAAGCTTGTTGTCCTTCAAAACTCTTTCAAACACTCTTTAAAATTGAAACCCTAACTAACCTAGCGTCTAACCCTAGCATTTTGAACTAACCCTAATAAGATGACGTCTTGCTGATTTTGAACTTGTGTTTGGATAGAAAAGTGCGGCCTAGTCATCTTATCATAGCCATAGAGGTTTCACAACTTTTCATTGGTTAGATTTGTCAAAACGTCTACTTCTTGGCTAGCTAACCCTAACCCTGCAACAAAATTTATATAGGTGACGTCACACTTCTTTGATCTCTTGTTTGGCATGCAACGTTGTGACATTTGTCATCTATTTTGATTGACTTTGAGTTAGTAATTGCATCTATAAGTTTATTTGACAAAACGTCTTACTCATTGTCTTCATTTTGACCTATTGATTCATGCTTGACGTCACATCTATAGCAGCAATAATATAGGTGACGCAACAACATTATCTATTATGAGCAGATTTAATACTTGTAGCATTGTGATATAATAAGGATCTAATTTTGCACATTGAATGCTATTATCTCTTGGTGTACTTATTGAAGAAGTGATAAAGCTATTTATCTTTGTTTAATAATCATTGACTTCGTCAATAATTATATCTAATCATTGCTCATATGTATATTTAAAGGTAGTCATTAATGCTTTGAAGTACTAACCCACTGCAGCACATATTCTAGTTTATTTGTCTTGTCTCGCAAACAGGTGCCATCCAGTCGAACATATTCTTCTTGACTATCTCATCTTTGGCAGTAATCTGTGAAAGGGAATCTCTCACTTTGATCCATTTTACCTTTAGCCCTTCATTAACCCAGATTGCTTAGAGACGTCTCCCTTGGACTAGCCATCCTAAATAGAAAGAGCTCCCCATCGAGGTGACAGTGGGTGGGGAAGCTCCTGTTACGTCGGTTTCAAGCCTTGACTCAAGCTGCCTAAACCTTTCCTACAAACTGTGCGATAACAGTGCACTTGGGTTCAAGACCCTTGAAGAGATGTTTTCTGGAAAGAAGTCAGAAGTAAGCCATCTCAAAATGTTTGGCTGTCTAGTATTTGTACACATTCCGAAAGAGAAGAGAACCAAGTTGGATCCTTCAGGAAAGAAGGGAATATTTGTTGGATACTGTGAGGTCTCCAAGGCCTTCAGAGTTTATATACCAGGTTACTGTCATATTGAGATCAACAGGGATGTAACCTTTCATGAAGATGCAGAACTCGAGAAATCAAGAAGATGCCAGCTTGAAGAAGTATATGAAGAAGAACCTGTGGCTCCCAGAGTTGCAGAACCAGTGAGGGAAGTCATAACTTCCCCTGATGAGGAGATTCTAGAAGATCGTGACATAATAGATCCCAAGAACCTCCCTAGATGACGATCTCCCACAAGAGAAAGTCAACCTGGGCAAGGGAACTTATTCAAGATGGAGAGAAGTATGTTGCCCCCGAAGGAACCATGAGACAAGTCAAGAAACCCAAGCCATTCTCCAGTTATATGGCCTTGAGGTGTGATCTCCTAGAGAAGGAGCCTACTTGCTTTGAAGAATCCATTCAGAAGAAAGAATGGGCAGATGCCATGACCGAAGAATACCAATCCATTATAAATAATGATGTATGGGAAATAGTTCCCAGACCGAAGAGCAAGGATGGGGTATCTTCCAAATGGTTTTTCAAAATAAAACATGTTGTTGATGGAAGTTTTGAGAAATATAAATCAAAGTTTGTTGCTCGTGGCTTTTCTCAAAAGGAAGGCATTGACTATGAAGAGACGTTTGCTCCTGTAGCCAGATACACTTCAATCAGAACCATCATATCCCTTGCAGCTAAGATGAAGTGGAAGTTACACCAGATGGACGTGAAAACAACTTTCTTGAATGGTGTCATTGAAGAAGAAGTGTATATAGAACAACCTCAAGGGTTTGAAGTTGAAGACATGAAGACTCATGTCTGCAAGTTGAAGAAGGCTCTGTATGGATTAAAGCAAGCTCCTAGATCTTGGTATGGAAGGATTGACAGTTTCTTGACGAGCTTGGTCTTTACCAAGAGTAAAGTTGATTCTAACCTTTACTTCAAGGTTATGAATGATGAGCCTGTTATATTGTTGTTGTATGTGGATGAATTATTCTTAACTGGAGAAGAAAAAATCGTCATTGATTGTAAGAAGCTCGCTGCAGAATTTGAGATGAAAGACCTTCGCCTAATGCACTATTTCTTAGGCCTTGAGGTCTAGCAGAGCCCAGAGAAGATCTTCCTTAACCAAGGGAAGTATGCAGTTGAAATACTAAAGAGATTTGATATGTTGGAGTGAAAATCCATGAATACACCCATGGAAACAAAGTTGAATCTCCTGGTTGACACTTCGTCGGAATTGATTGATGCTACGCTGTACAAACAGATCATTGGATAGTTGATGTCTCTGATGAACACCAGGTCAGATATATGTTTTGCTGTGAACACCTTGAGTCAATTTCTGGTAGAGCCCAGACGTGTTCACCTGGTTGTTGCAAAACATGTGATGAGGTACCTTAAGGGTACATTAGATTGTGGTCTCAGTTATAATGGAGATCATGACTTCAAACTGAGTGGTTATACCGATTCAAATTGGGTTGGAAGTGTCTCTGACAAAAAAAGCACTTCAGGATGTTGTTTCAGTTTGGGTTCAACCATGATCTCATGGCAGAGTAGGAAGCAATCAATCATTGCTCTCAGCACGGCAGAAGCATAATACATTGTTGCATGTTCCACCAGTTGTGAAGCCATATGGCTTCGAAAGTTGTTGGCAGGTCTATTAGATCTGGAGATGGAAGCAAGCGTGATCCTATGTGATAACCAGAGTTGCATAAAGATGACATAGAACCCGGTGTTCCATGACAAGTCAAAACACATAGAGATTCGATATCATTACATCCGTGATATGGTGCAAAGAGGAGCCATAAAGCTCAAGTATGTTAGCACGGATGAACAGGTTGCAGATGTGTTGACCAAGCCTCTATCTCGTGTAAAGTTTGAGCACTTTCGAGGTAAGTTTGGTGTAGTCCGAAAGGACCTCCCTCGAAAGGGGGAGTAGTTGTGATGCCAACCTAGTGCTGAAGATTTACATCTTTTTGTTGATGTTGTTGTGATGCCAGCCTAGTGCTGAAGATTTCCAGCTTCGCACTGATGTTGTTGTGATGCTAGCCTCGTGCTGAAGATTTTTAGCTTCGTGCTAATGTTGTCATGATGCCAGCCTCGTGCTAGATATTTCTAGCTTTGTGTTGATGTTGTTGAGATACCAGTATCATGTTGAATATTTCCAGCCTCGTGTTGATGTTGTTGAGATGCCAGCTTCGTGCTGAAGATTTCCAGCCTAGTGTTGATGTTGATAATGCTCCAACCTTCATGTTGTGATGGTGTTGATGTTGATGATGCTCCAGCCTTCGTGTTGTGATGTTGTTGTTGTTGATGATGCTCCAGCCTCCGTGCTGTGATGTTGTTGTTGTTGATGATGCTCCAGCCTTTGTGCTGTGATATTGTTGTTGTTGATGTTGTATCAGCTTTGTGTTGTTATTGATGATGATGTATTAGTGTTATACTAATCCATGTTGATGTAGATGATGATGATGTCATTCCAACTCCCTACTGTGAATGATGATATTGATGATGAGAAAAAACTTTCGATAATTTATAGATATGTCAGTCAGTGTTCCAGATGTTGTTGATGTTGTTGCCCTCTCTCTCCTGATGATGTTGTAGAATACCCTTCTTGTTAAGGGGGAGTGTTGAAATATTGTAACTGCAAAGAGTATTCTATTTATTATTGAGTTATTATTCATTAGATCAATCCCCTTTTGTGGATTGATCATGTCGGGCATTGTAATTGACCAAATCCCCTTTAGTGGATTGGTCAAACCCTAATCATATTATGCAAATTGAGAAGTCGGCCCCCAAGCTAATTAAAGTGGTTTTAACCACTAAGAAGACAAGTCGGCCCTGCCCAGTGAAGAGACACCTTTCCATCTCCTGCTAGTTTGTATAAATAAAGGAAGCCAGCGCCTCATATGATCACTCACTCAGCTCACTCATCTAGTGCGCAAGTTTGAAGGAAGCTGCAATTGCCAGTTGCCGGAAGAAGGAAGAGAGAGAGGTGCATTGGTCAGTAGAGGATATTCTCTAGTGTTTGTTTTATTGTATTGGCTATTTATATTAAGGAAGTTTTTGTTGGGTTTTCTCCCCCATGAGGGTTTCCCAGGACAAATGTTGTGTATCTTGTGATTGTGTTTCTCTCGGTGATCCTATCTAAGCTATGGTTATCTAGTAAATTGAAAAGAAACCTAATAATAGCCTCTCGATCTCTGGAAGTAAGCTCATACAGAACCAAGGCTGGTCAGTGTGGAGTAGTATAATTAGGACAATCTCAAATGAAGTTATTGCTTGGTGTGGAAGACCATATAAAGGGAGTGTGTGAATTCAAACAGAACTCCTCGGGCTTGTTCACCTCTATGTTGGACCTCTGACACCTTTATTGAGTTTGTTGGTGAAGCCATTTGGGTTTTGGCAAGCTCTCCGCAATTTTCCATACTAAAGGGATAGCCTCTCTAGAGGCCACATCTTAGATTAGCTTTGCTTTCTTGCAAATACAATTTTACACAACCAATAAATTTATCTCATTAATCAACTCTAAAATTTACAAGGGCAATTTCACTTGACAATCTACATATTCAACAACATTACACTTTTCACAATTATTGGCATTGGTCTCATTTCTATATATTCAAAGCCATTTTCTTCAAGTACACACATTTCTTAAGTATTTTCATTTATTTGAAGTATTTCATTTTGCTTATTGTCATTTACTTGCATGTATCAATAGTCATTTGAGTATCTTTTTATGCAAGTATCTCTTTATTTAAGATCTCTTTTATAAGCAATTGTTGTGAATGAATGATATATGTTGTTACTATAGATTTATCTTTTGTGAATTGTTCTTTGCAATAAACTCCTAGAACACTAATTGTGCTTAAATTTAGTTTTGAGCCTTAGTTTATTTTATTTAGGGACTACCCCCCTTAGCTTCACTAGGAGTTGGCCTAGACGGAGGAGTCGAGGATCAGGTGACAACACCTTGACTCGAGACTTTCCCCCAAGGACACACCAAATGGATTGAATATTTCTTCTACGTTACCCAAGTGTGTATAAAGGCAACAACAAGCTGTAATAAGAGAATTTAGACATGTTATATGGAAAAGTGTGCCCTAAAGGCAGTGACATTGTGGTATTGAAATACACTCATACGGTATTTACTCTCTTGAGTTGTTGGGTGAAATTGGATTGAAGAAAAGTGAAATATTAATGATGCACTTTAATGTTATATTTAACTCTAAAGATGAAAGTTCACATGGAATAGATCTGGAAAACCTCAAAATTGAGGTGAAATTTATGTATGTGTCATTTCAACGAAATTTCTACACCGGTTTACTTTGTGCAATTAGTCCAATCCTTCCAATTAGAATCTTGGTCTTTCTTAAGTTATTAAACTGTATGAGTACCCTCTCAACCCACTCCACTTGTTGCTTTTCTTTTTGTTACTTAAAAAATAGTCACTTCACCTTTACTCATTTTTTATGGACTTCATTCAATGGACAATCATCAACTACCTACCTATGGATCAACATCAACATTATTGTATCTTTTTTAGAGTGTCGATTCGCCAAAATGGCTATCTTCATTCCTTTAAGGAAGACCATTGATACCCCAAAGTTGTAGAACTTATTTTTTCCAACGAGTAACATGATGGGTTGCCACTTCTAGAAATAATTGAAGAGGATGCTTGGTTGTTAGTTGTTATTCTCCACTTCTTTACATTATTAGGATGAAAGTCAAATTGAAGTCATGAATAAGACCCTGATGCATGCCTTGCATATCTATCATTAGTCCAATCAACAATGGAACAAATACCATATCGTCTAAGACAAATTCTAATAAGGCATGACATGCCTCTACAAGTCATTTACCTTTCGAGGTTTTTTATGGATGCTCCTCATGCCATATGAACTTGGTTTCTCTCTTTTCTCCCTCCACCTCACATGATCAAAAGGAATAGGATAAAGCTACTTGTTGAGCTACTAGCACAACTACATGCTAATTTGAAAGATATCCTCCTCAAAACTCTAGCAAAATATAAAGATTTACAACATAAACATAGGATCTAGCATGAATTTTAGGTTGGTGACAAACTCTAATTGCAATTAAACAATTGTTCAAAAGTTGGAAACATGACAAATTGAAACATAATAGATATGACCCATTCACCATTTTGCAAGCCATTGAAATTGATGCATTTTAGATTGACCTTCCAACCCATCTTGGCATTCATGATATGGTTAGTGTTAACAACTTAAAGCTACCTGACAACTGCAATTAAACAATTGTTCAAAAGTTGGCAACATGACAAATTGAAACATAATTGATATGACCCATTCACCATTTTGCAAGCCATTGAAATTGATGCTTTTTAGATTGACCTTCCAACCCATCGTGGCATTCATGATATGGTTAGTGTTAACATATTTTCTCCCTTCCACCTCACATGATCAAAAGGAATAGGATAAAGCTACTTGTTGAGCTACTAGCACAACTACATGCTAATTTGAAGAATATCCTCCTCAAAACTCTAGCAAAATATAAAGATTTACAACATAAACATAGGATCTAGCATGAACTTTAGGTTGGTGACAAACTCTAATTGCATTTAAAAAATTGGCAACATGACAAATTGAAACATAATAGATATGACCCATTCACCATTTTGCAAGCCATTGAAATTGATGCCTTTTAGATTGACCTTCCAACCCATCTTGGCATTCATGATATGGTTAGTGTTAACAACTTAACAACCTTAAACTATATAATCCATCACATTTAGAGAAGAAAATAAAGGTTGTACATTCACAAGATACCATTCCAAACTTCGAGCCTCCACTTTTAGAAGATACATTGCTAGGTACTGTTACCCCTAGTATTGTATGAGGCCCTTTTAGCATGTTCTAGTTGTACTTCGTAGGCAATTCCTGATGACACAGGTGATTCAGTATACAAATAATGGGGTGGGGAAGGGGGGGTATTTTATGGGCACACACACTTTCCCTGGCATCACCCTTATGGTATTAATGACCATAGTGCAAAGTTCTATGTTTGTGCCCCTAGAGCCTTGCAAGATTTTATTGTTGGATTGTTTCTAAGCACTAGAGTTATTGTGATGCCATTCAATGTTGCAATGATATGTTGGTGATGGGCTTGATCTATAAGTTGAGGATGTATAGATTGCATAATAGATTATTTCCTTAGCATATTGGTATTATATGGCACGAGGATGGCTCATTTTATGGTTTGTTTCACATATTGATGGATTGCCTATTATTATTGATCACTTTTAGAAGATTCCAACATGGTTTGGAGGTGTACTGATGTAGCTTCCTATAATGGAGGCCTTCTAGCTTGAGCACCCTAGTCCTTCCTAATGTATTTGACACATATGTCATGCTGTTATTTTTTATCATATATTGGTATCCTAGGTGGAGTGCTCACCTTATTCACATATTTGAAGGATGACTACAATGATTTGACAGCGGTTTCACCTAGTTTTGACCACATTCTTGGATTACCTATGGAGCGCCCTAGCTTGTGTGGCTACTTTTCACACTTGGACATGTATATCACGAGGATTGAGGCCTAATGAGGTCGAGCGCTCACCTAGGTTGCACAAATGTTGATGCACATGACATATTATATTGATAATTTCTTGATTTGATAGGGTTGTCTCCTTTCTCCATGGTATTAGTTATTCCCTTGCGCATGTATCCATGAGATTGTTGAGGTTTGGCCCCTCAGTATTGGGGATATAACCATTGGCACTCTTTTTGAGGGATAGTAATGCCTTGGAGACCATGCACGAGCTATTGTATGACTATTTTGATCAAACGACCACCTTGGAGAGGCCACGCATGCCACCTTTGAGAGGTTTTACTTGGTCTTTGTATATTCCTTCTAGCTCATTGATGGTACACCCACATTGGAGAGCTCATCCACCATTTTTAGGAGTTCATTGGCACACTTCTTCAAAAGTTTGTTGATGGCTCAAGTTTCTATGAGGGTTTCTAGGAGGACGTTAGATGAGATGACTTGGTCTTGTGCCCACATTGGAGATTTGTCCCACTTTATGGAACTAGCATTGTTGGAGAAGCTTACATGTGGCATTACCACCTTTATTTTATGCATTGTTGACTCTATCCACTCAAGTTAGTTGAGGAATATCCTTTGTTTATTCATTCATAGATTAGATTTAGGGTTTTTCCTCAGAGATTATTAATTTATTGTTGGAGGTTTTGAGCCTAAAACATTATAAAAGCAAGGCTCCTACACTTGTAATGGTTGTTGAAGGATTGAATATAGAACTCTTGGTGTTATTGTCTTTTATCTTTTGTTGGAGCTATTGGATGATTGAGTAAAGCGCTACATTGGATAAGTCAGTCTTCTACATGTGTGTGTTGTCTTATCTTGATGATGTCTACTTGGATTATGGTTATGAGATGATAAATCGTGTAACACCATTCCTACTTTGTTATATTTGTCATTGGGATATTGTGTCTAGATGCATATTTCTCTAAATCTGGTTGTGTTCACTTGTAATCACTCATGATAAGTATAACTCTCATAGTTGTTGGAATTTATCTACATTAGTAATTTCCCTTGGTAGATATCTGAAGTTTGAGGCAGCAAAGAGAAAGTTATTTGGACTTGTATGCTTTAGCCATATTTCCTCATTTCTCTTTAATAGGACAGCCTCCCATTGAGCCTTAGTCGACCCCATATACCCAATGCAAACTAAAGGAACTGGTATCTCCTTTAACCATGATTAAAAATTCTGAAAAGACTCTTTTATTTTTGTGTCCACAGATCTGGAAGCTATTGTTATTTATCATACTCCATATTTGCCCCTTCAAGACTAGTAACACATTGTCTTTTGCATCTAAAGCTAGACTGAAAATTCTGCTATATAAACCTGTATTCTTCAGCCTCAAAAGACACTATAAAAACAGATATAAATAAGTACCCCTTTTGCTTCCGCAAAAAAGATCTGGAAACTGCTGTCGAATATCTTGCTTCAGATCTGCTCCTAAGTCTCCAAATTTCATCATTAGCTGCATATAAAACTAGACTTATAAATCCGTCGTATAAATGTGCATATATCACTTTGAAATTGATCCTCAAACAGATTTGTAATAAGTCCATAAACCCTTCACTTATCATCATATACCTTTGGACTTAGTAAAGATAGAGAAGTTCCCCTTGTGTTGATAATTAGCCATCCTAAAGCAAGGGAAGAGCGTGCTAAGGTGACAATGGTAACTCTTCTGAGTTTCACTTGGTGAGACTTTTCACCTTAGGTGAGAGTTTAAATGGTAACGGATACCAAAGCATGGACTATAAGAGAAATCAAACTACCACTTACCCAGTCCAAAAAAAAATTCCACTATGACAAAATCCAAGATTAAGAGAATAGTGGATGGTTTGTCAACTTGGGTGGGGCACATTCCCTCTAATTTTGGCTGCCGATATCTATTCCATCTTGGGTGGGTGCTATGTTCCACTTGATTTTCGGCACCCTGTTCTAACTTTAAGGCCTAACTTTCTACTTTTGTGATGATGCACCTTGTCTACTTCTACATTATTTATTGCTCTCTCTTAGGATAGAAGCCTAACTTTCTCTAAGATTTTGTTATCTTTGTACTTAAGTTGACAAGACTATACATTGATGGGCTTTAGAATGCAACTTTTTGTCTTTTCTAAGAGATTTCCAATGTATGGGATTATAGGCTTTAAAATGCAACTTTTTGTCCCTTTTAAGAGATTTCTTATAGATCTTAGAGAGGTTTCTCTAAGGGTTTAATGCCTTTTTTTTTTGTTCGAAGCATATTTCGTTAAATTTTAGAATGCCACAACCATTAGAAAAGCAC
Source organism: Picea engelmannii (assembly GCA_009831015.1). Lineage (NCBI taxonomy): Eukaryota > Viridiplantae > Streptophyta > Pinopsida > Pinales > Pinaceae > Picea > Picea engelmannii. The sequence goes on along the minus strand of ML795047.1, from coordinate 30,033 downwards.
AGTCTCTACACATATTGTAGAACACGCATAAACATCTACACTAGATGTAAAGTGGAGAAACCCTCATGGGGTAAAAGATTCCATTCTAAAACATTACCTTATTCATCCCATTCGATGATCTACAAATGAGGCAAAGTCTCAAATATATAGGAGTGAAGCTTAGATTAGTAGCTAAGCTCAAACCCATAAAATGTGGGACCACAAGCCCACATAAACTCACCAATGTTGGTTATAACAACCCACTAAAGGTGAATAATAAAGACTTCAATGACCATTAAGACCAGAAGTCAAAATTTGCCAACATATCTTCAGCATTCTCCCCTTAAGATTGACTTGAAAAGATGCAGTACAACAGAATTTGGCCAAATAAACATAATGACCAACATTGGAAATCATAAACTAGCCATGACAAGGTGCAAAGAGATTCGCAACAAAGAGTCATTATTCACAAATGTAACCTCCAAGCAACCAAAAAATTGTTTACATGAACCTCTTTGGAACCGACAAAGTAGACAAGGGTTTCTATAAATGAGCATTAACATGAGCAAAAAATAATGAATCAAATCCCACATTTTTGTCAAAGAATAGTCTCCAAAAATGATATAGAAGATGGCAAAGTGTAGGATGACATTGAAAGGGCTCTGAGAACATTGTAGTCAAGTGTCAAAGATGGACTGAGGTGCTCCAATCATGCAAACCAAGGAAAAGAGAGCTAACTACATCCTCTTCAACAAGAAGGTCAAAAAATTCAACAAGTGCTCCAAATATGTGACAAGATGGTCTTCCCTTCATAAAAGCATATTCTACCCTTACATATGCCAAACAAGAACAACAAGAAAATGCTACCATCATAAAATTGTGCAATGAAGATTGTTGCTATGGTCAATCAATCAAAGAAAGAAATGATGATTGTGTGAATGCACAATCAATGACACAAGTTAACAGGAGGTCCTCAAACAAGTGCTCAAAATGTGCCATGACCAATCATCATTCCAATTTCCAACCACAATACACCCTAGTAGTTGTTACCAATCCACAATTTTGTCGTTTATGATTTTTGTAAAAAGCATTCTTATCATCCCAATAGGAAGTTGATACCTAGATGGAGGGCAAGAATGCTTCTGATCACAATGATTAGGATGCCAATAAAACTCAGATGTGGATGGCAAAGAGTTTGTTGCTCATTGAATAAAAGGTACAAGTTGTGATTCCTATGAATCGTATGAGATTCAAGTTCTAGCATAGACAAACCAAGAAATGATTCAGTAGATGGTGCAAGATCCAACTCCTACAGTAGTAAAAGGACCAAGATGACTTACATCTGTAGATGATATCTCAAAATATCTAAGGCATGCTCTCATTGTTCTCATATCAGTCTCAATAGGAATAGGAATAGCAATACCTTTTCCATGTTCACCAAGTCTGCCATCCCATATGATGGGGAAATCTAGAACCAAATCATTTAGTGTGCTTCTCGAACTCACAAGAAGATTGCTCATGAATAGCCAATAGTGCATGAGAAAAAAAGGCACCAAAAGTGTCAAGAACTTCTTTTTCCCATATTTTAGAATCAGCAATGAGAGGAGAATATTACTCATAAGTGGATACAAGTGCAAAAGAAAAAGTGGCAAATGCCACAAAGTTAAAAATAGAGCATAAACACCACAAGTGTGGAGACAAGAGCAAGAGTAAAGGAGAAAGTAGATGCATCAATAAAGAAGAAAATTTTGCTTCATAATTGGTGAACATCTTTCTCCAAAAAGTCAAGTAGTCTCCTTACTCCTTTGATTCAACTAGGAGTTTTTCTTAAGCTAACGAATACTATGCATCCAACTCTCAACAAGATCATTGTACTTCTCAAAAACATGAGGTAGAAATTTGCAATGTGCTAAGACGATTCTCTAACGTACCATTAGTACTTCTCAAATCACTAAAGTAACATTAGTACTTCTCAAATCACTAAATTCTTGTATGAGATTCTCATTGAGGGTACATAGATTGAGGATGGAATTGTCACTCTTCCAACTAGTCACGGGCTTTGGCTTTAGAGACCTGCAATGATGTGACTTCGATGTGAAGTCGAGTGTTAGATTCCTGCAAAGAAGTAACCCAAATTGGAAGCTGAGCAATAGGCTCCCGATGCATGGCGATAATGTCCTGCACGGAAGCAACTTCATCACAAAGTATCTAATTAGATTCCTGCAGAATAGTAATTTTCTTCTCACAAAACATTGTGAGGAAAGCACAGGTATTCTGCAACAGTCAAACTGATGGGCAAAATACAGAATGTCTGTGTGAAGCTCCCTGTGAAAAATAGAGGCTCTCCCTTTCAAAATTTAACCCTTCAAATGATTTGTTTACAACAGTAATTAAATCCAACAGATTAAAAAAATATCATTTGAGCTCAAATCAAATTGAAACACTAAAGAAACAAATATGTTGTAGAACAATCAAGAACATCGAATCAGCCAGAAAATACCTATGAAAAAAGTGCCCAAATTTTTCAGAAAAAACATGGTAGAATGTGCTGAAACGATCAAAACCAAGCTGAAAATAGGCTCTATTTCTGTCCACTAAACTGCCAAAAACTGTGCCCGAGGCACTATAATCACTGTTGAAAATGCTATAAGAATGTGCCCAAACCAACAGAAAAAAACAATTGCTCTAAATCGTGCCCTAAGCACCCAACAAATCCGTTCGTGAAAGAGAGCCGGGGTTGGTCTGAGATGAAACAATGCCGCAACTATGGGCTGAATCTTGTGCTCGAGATGATCAAGATTAGGGTTTTTACAGACGGAAAATCGCGTACAACCCACCAAACTTACTATGAAATTTCTACCAAATGGGTTGAACTACGGCCTAAAACCGAAGATAAGAGCAGAAAATACCTCCAACCAACAACAAAAGTAGTCACACGGAAGTTACGTCTCTGTAATAGCGACACAGCAGAAGAGAAAACTGCCAAAAATCTATTGAAAAAATGTGCCATAGGCACACAACAGATTTGCTCAAACCCTAGGTTTGCAGGGCAGATTTAGGGCACGCTGTCAGAAACGGAACAAAATAAAAAAGCCACAAAGGGGCTATGGGGAGGCCAAAACAGGCCCAACAAATTCTGCCCTAAAATTTCAGCCAAAAGACCGAAAAATGACCCTGCGAGCATAAATTTGCCCTAAAACAGACCCTGCAACAGAAAAACAACACGAAAAATACCATGGAGAAGCACGGACAGGTAAGGCGAGTCTGGCTACTCTTACCCCACGTGGATCCTGCACATGTGAATCTAGTGATGGGGCTTCAGGATGGTGGATACAGACGCTCGCCTTCATCAAACAGAAGCAATGATATCAACCTGCTCTACTCCTACGGTTATATTCGGGGGACGGCATATAGAAACAGGCCTAAAACAAAAAAATTCCCTGTCGCAGTTCATATAATAGCGGAAAAACACACAAATTTCTTCCCTAAATCAAATCTGCAGAGATTCTAGGGCAAAATAATTTCTGCAACAGCTCAAAAATAGAAAACCTCGGTTCAATTTGAGGCCCTAGCTACAAAACAAACAGCAATATGCACAATCTCACATTGAAATTCTCCTTTTTCTTCAGAAATCAGCAGCTCTTTACATCCTCTTCTTCAGATGGGGGAAGATAAGTTGACAATTCCAACAAACTCGAGGGCACACGGTCAGGCAAGGGAGACTCAATCTTGTAACTTTAATCCCATGTTAAATTTTAGAATGTTACAGCCCTTGCACAACACATAAATATCTAGACGATATGTATAGTGGAGAAACCCTCATGGTTAGAAAACTCCACTTTAAAACATTGCTTTCTTTTTTTTTCACGCCGGAAAAAGTACTTATAAAGTACTTATATTCATAGAATATAAAGATCAGAAAATAGAATATAAAGATAACATTACATAAATAGACTGTAAACCTGAGCCATGAGCTGGAGATATTGAAAGAAAAGGCTTCAACAGCAAGGCTTGAGAACAAAACAAAGCCTCTTCAGAAAAAACAAAGACCAACTCCACAACCAAATGCAGGACCAAAAAACAGCCGATTACATACTTCTAGAAAACCGGAATGGAGTCCAGATTCCCAAGAACTCCATTCATGCTGGATTGAAAAAAGATCCTTCCTTCAAGCAAGGAGGAAGCTTGATTAGCCAGAAGATCTGCTTGATAATTGAATTCCCGATATATATGAAAAAAATCAAGCCTGGAAATTTTTTTACAAATATTATCAACTTTCAGCTGCCAGAATTGCAAATTTATGACCTTGAAAGCGCTTTTATTCAAAGCCCAATCTATAATAAACTTAAAGTCACTACATACTTGCAACTGATGAATATTCATTATATCTCACATTGCTTTCATTATATCTCACTTGATGATTTACAATTGAGGCAAAGCCTCAAATATATATGAGTGGGGTTTAGATGGGTAAAAAACTCCACTTTAAAACATTGCTTTAATCATCTCTCAATTGATGATTTACAATTGAGGCAAAGCCTCAAATATATATGAGTGGGGTTTAGATAAGCACTTGGGATCACAAGCCCACACACTACTTACCAATGTCAATTACAACAACCACTCAAGGTTAATAATAAAAGAGATTAAAGACAACTAGGACCACAAGTCAAAATATCGTAACTTGTTTCAAAGCTCTCTCATGACAAGTTGCAACTAAATGGATTACCTCCCTCTTCCATATATTACAATCACTATTAGCTTGAAAAGGCCTGCAGCTATTACCAATATTAAAGATTACAGTCATACGCCTACCAAACAGTGCCCTTTGGGCCAAGCTACTTGATAGTTGATTCATGTTGTGAGAACCAAGACAAGGAAGAGAGTCAGTTCTACTCCGACAGTAGAGCCATTCCAAGGTTCCATCCCTTAGATTTATTACCATTTCCTCATCTCTATTAATATATCTTCAACCTTGAATGTTAGAAGTACTTCTTTTGGTTTTTATTGAGAACATTCTAATTCCATCAAAGATTACTCCCAAATCCCATCAGACCAAGCCATTCTCCATAAGACATTTTCCAACAATCACTTATAAGATATTTTCCAACAATCACTTAGTAATAATTTTACAATTGTTACTTGAGGATGACAAGGAGTAGCTCTTTCCTCTCTCTCATTGCTAGATGTAACAACCCCTGTGTTCGTTCTTTTATATATTTTGTATTTACCCTTCCAAGTATTTCTTCATTAGGGTATTTTTTGAACCCCTCTTTTGAACTAGATTGTAGTTTTTCTGTATTTCGTTTTTGGGGAATGGCATAGTTTTTAGCATTCCTATTTGTTGTTATTACTTGCTAATGCACTCCAATCCCGTTGACATATTTTCAGTGTTTTGTAAGAACGTGTCCCTTAAGCTGGGGGGCACAATTCCTACCCTTCCTATCAAAGGGGGGCGTGTCCCCATATTCTTTGGTGTCTGAAAACATTGGGGACACTATTTCCATATCCCTTAAACATCCCTTGCAAATAGTTGACGTACCAAGGACGTCTAGGTATCCCCTGACTCCCATAGAGGGGGCTTCTAGGCATCCCCAATGCACGTCACTAAAACATGACATAAAAAATAAAAAATATATTTTTTCTTCTTTTCAATTTTTTATTACTTGGTGGGTCCCATATCTGAATGAGCTGCATAAATAAGATTTCAGACCCTAAAGTCCTCATTTGCATCATTTTGGACTTAGGAGTGGAAAAATAGTATTTGCACTTTTATCCTTTTCCTTTTTTCCAACAGGAAAATTTCTCAATTATATTATAAATATAATTTGTTCTCTAGTCAAGAGATGTTACAAAGGACAGCGAAGGAGACGAAACTGTCAATGAATCTTTCACCAACAGTAGTCTCGCGACCAGCAAATGGAGAAAGTTCATAAAGGAAAAGAGAAAGCAGTACTAGTCCAAAGACCATGCTCATAAACAAATCCCATACATCCTCAGAAAGTCACTGGAGAAGAAAAAACCAGCACACAGGCTGCAAAAAGAGATACAAAACAGAGCAAAAGCCCAACAGAGACCCGAAAAGTTACTAAAACCAGAAGCCACACGCCCCCAGAGGACCTCAAAGTGTATACCCAACACCGCACACCCCCTAAGGACCTCAAAGTGTTAAGAAAAACACTGCACGCCCCCAATGGACCTCAAAGCTCTGTTCCAAAAACCTCTTCAAGCCAATAAGGAAGAGTTCAAGAGGGTCCAGAAAACCGAAAGGAAAACATGTGACCGGCCACAATAACCCCGAAGCCTCCTCCACCCCAGATACTTCGTCGCTAATCACATACAAAACCACCAGTTCTGGCAGACGCAGGCTCAGGGAGCTGTCCCGAAACCCGGCCCCGAGCAGCCGCCTCGGCCCCTAAACATCACCACAGAGAAACCGTCGCCACTGCAAAATGGTTCACGCGTCCACACGACACATTGATGCACCGATTCGCAGAGCTAGAATCCTCCGCCGCTGCCTTCACTCTCGATCCTCCCATGGCCGCTCGTCCTGTTGGTCTTGTTATCGCATAGTTTGTAGCTAGGATAAAATGCTATAAGATAGAAGGCCAAACTGGCGTAACAAGAACCAATCCCACCCAATGTCACCACAATGGGATGGTTCTTTCTCTTTAGGGAGGTTAGGCCCAGGGGAGACGTCCCCAGTGACCTGGGGCTTTGAAGAGGCTAAAGGATAATCAGACAATGACAAGTTTCCCCCTTCACAGATCACCACCAAAACAGATAGTCCGGCTTTATAGCCAATAAAGATAACTAGAAGCAATAACCAAGTAGAATCCCTGCCCGAGAACAAAGCAACAATAAACTGATATATGCAGGCTTGGTTAGTACTTCATATATATCAACAACTATTTGATATTCAATATAAGCAATTTGAATGTAAATGTTGACGAAGTCAATGTTTACAAAATAGCAATGAAAAATAATGTTACTTCACTAATAAATACTAGAACAATGTGGCATTCAAGTTAACCAATCAACACTTCTTTTAACAAATGCTTTAAACCACCATTCAATTGCTCATAAAGTAAAACGTTGTTGCAATAAAGATGAAATATCCAATGATGACGTCAACAACTTAGGGTTAGTAGGTTAGTCTAGGTTAGGGTTAGTATAGTTAGGGTTTGAGATTCAAAGAGTTTGAGAGTTGTTTGACCAATTTCACTTCAACGTTGGAGGACTTCTAGATCAGTGCCTTAGGGTTTAATGGAGTCATAAGTGAAGGATGCACAGGTTGAAGGAGGCAAGATTTCAAGGACTAGAGGGAAAAGTTTTGAGGTGTTGCTAAAGCAGTGCCTCAAAATCGGAACCCTAGGGGAGAGAGGCTCACTCCGATGTTGCTAAAGCAAGGCCTCGTGCTCTCTCCTCCTTCCCGGCAAATGGCTAGCTCAATAATAACAAAATATAACCAAAAGAAGAGGGTTTGAAGAGGGAGGTGTTGCTACAGCAAGGCCTTTCAACAAACCCTAGAAAGAGTACGGCCCTAGTGTAGTAAACCTAGGCCAGGGACATCTCACTCTTCTTGGCTTCAAAAATAGTACGACTAGCAATAAATGAAGAGAAGAAGAGGGTGTAGCTATGGCTAGGCTCTCTTTTTCTCTATCAATGGCTGAAAATCTCTCTATTAGGGGACATGAGACAAGGACCTACTTGTGTGCTTGTCACCTTGGGTTTTTGTTTAGCAATAATCATAAATACATGCAAGAAATTAGACTACAACCATTCAGTCAAGAAGTTTTGCAGAAAAATACTTACAATTCACCAAGAAATAAATGTGCAAACCCTAGTTGTAACACCTTCCTTCAAGAGAGAAACCAAAATATGCCAAAATAGCCTTCCTTCAACAAGTGCGCATCACCAAATTATCCAATAACCCAAGATAGGGCGCCAATTTCAGACCTCACTAATGAGTGTGTAAGTTGTGATGATAAAATGAGGATCAAAATCCTCAATATATAGTGTATCAATGACCTAATTTACTTTTTAGGTCATAAAAAGGCCGACAAGGCCAAAATACCAAAATCATACTGTTTTACATTAAATTGTCAAATAAAAACCCTAATTAAGAAGAAAAGAGAGTAAAAGCCCCTCTGAGAGAGGCGCTAGCCCTTTCTAGGGCAAATGAAACATCCTAGAGCAAAACGTTAGCCCTCCAGGGGCTTCTCCAACATGCCACACGTGCCACTGCTACCCAGTCTGCCTCCAAAGACGTCCAATAGGTTGGATGACGTCATGGTCATCAAAGGTGACATCCCAGGACTTCCAAGGCCAACGTCTCAGTGAAAAGGGCTCAACCCCCTAGGCTAAGCTATGTCGGGGTGCCTCTAGTGGAATGTCCTCTTCTTCTCTGGTGCAAAGACTCTGATCAACCTCTGTCATGTCTCTGCCCCCTGATGGGGTCTTAGCATCCATCTGGTGGGCTCTTCAGCCCCATGGAGGTCCGAACTGATCATCTCCCCATGTGCATCAATCCAAATGGTACCTGTCCATCGGGTATGGTCCTGCACATCAAAGGCTACACCCTCCATGGGCTCATCAGTCATAGGGATCATGGCAATGTCAATCACATTTCATCATTAATATTATTAAACACATGCATAAAATCCCTAATAAATCAATCAATAGCTCAAAGACGTTACACAAGCCTGCAATACAAGTCTGGGGAAAAGGACAAGGCTTCCTATTAGGCTAGTGTCCACAAAAAAAAGGAAAGTTCCCAGAGAGACCTCATCCAAGCCATGTAAATGGATGATGTGGTCAGGGGATGTCCAAGCATGTGGGTGCAGTAAGGGCCAAGGATGCAACGTGTTACCTGTGGGTGCCTTTGTAAAAGGCGAGTTGTCCCTGTCATGGATGCATTTTTTCCAAGCCCATTCTTGATTTTATTCTTTTTATTCTTTTATTTGTTTTTCTTGTTCAAGAACTAACTAGGGGACACTGCCTTGGCATGGTGACCAGAGCTGACAGCGTTACCCACAAGTACTTTCGCAGAGATGAGACGGTTGGCTCGTGATGAGACCCCCTTTCCCTTGGCCATGCAACCAAGAGTCACTGCCCTGGCGTGGTAACCAGCTAGTGGCAATGTCATACTGCCAGGTACCCATGGACCTAATAGGCTGGCTCGTGATGAGACCCCCTATCCTCTGACTAGGTCTTGTTTTATTATTTTTCCAGGTCCCTCTTGTTTCTTGCTAAGAAGCCCTTTATTGCTTTCTCGGGGATCCCTAGGCGAAGCATCTCGAGGTTTTATTCTTAGGCTTTTATCTTTTACTAGCTTGCTTTTACCTTCTGGGCCTTTAGCCCCTTCTTCCCACGAGGTAAGGTGCAGTCCTGAAAATAGGTCAACCAAATGCCCGGACAAGGGGAATGGGATAGATGAGTGGGAAACAAGATGTAAAAGTGGTATTATGATGGGAGTGGACGATGGCTTTTCAGAAATCCCCCCAGTGGCAAACCAAAACCTACAGACACAGGCCTGCTAGGGCACCCTGTCAATCCCCCCAAACAAGGTCAAGTGGGCAAATGTAAGATCCAAGCAGTCGTTAGAAATAAAAGGAATCAGATGCATGTACTTAAAGGTTTTAATGATCAAAAGTGACACATACCATGATACCTGGACCAATTACCTCATGGAGCAAGAACCTCTTCTGATACAGGACCAAGCCAATGGTGATGGATGTTGTTGCTGCTGGCAAGACAAAGATGATGGGAAAAGAAAAAGGTGGGCCCTCCAAGGCCATGTTCAGGTCAATCCTGCTCTCGGTACTCCATGTCTAGGACCTGTGGGCCTCGAGACATGATCTCCTAGTTATCCCTAAAATGTGGGGATAACAGGTCTTATGCCCGCACTTAGAAGACCAGGGATGCGGCTAGTGGAACCTAGCCACAGAGCGGGAAACTTGCTCAACCCTCAAAACCCTAGTTGCGGCACCGCAGAGCCTCCTGTTTCTATAACGTTGTTGCAGGTCCCACAAATTTGTTATTTGTATTTCAAACCAAAGTTAGTTGAGTTTCAAATCCTACATAAAATGTTAATATTTGTATTTCTTTTATATTTTTTAGGGTGTTGTTCACTATGATGTCCTCTGAAATATGGGGCCTTAAAACTCATCCCCTTGTCTCCAAACTGGTGTGAAACATAGCATACGCTTGGTCAATTGTGGACATTAATATAATTTTGATTTAATTTTCTGCTTCAAAAGTTTGCTTGTGATATGAATGGTGTTTTTCTTCCTTCAATAACTTATTGAATTTAAATATTTCTGATGAATTGTGTTTTTCTTCCTTTGATAACTTGTTTCATTTATATATTTCCATATTGCTTTTTTTGTTGTTCATTGAATGATATTTTTCTTCCTTTAATAACTTGTTTGCATTTATATATTTCCTTTTTGTTGTTCATTAACTTCCTCTAGATGCTTCGTGCTAAAATTCCACTGCTGGTTGCACTTGCTAGTTGCAAATCATTGGAATGCCCTTCTTCTAGGGTGATTCTAAAGGTGACTGACTGCTAAAGGAGAATGTCCAAATAAAAACCAGCAAAACAAATATTTACTGAAAAACAAGTTTCACTACTGTTTATGGAACTTGGGATATATTACTAATAATAAAACTACTTCTAGAAGACATTGAGCTCATTATGATTCTCATACAAACCATGAAACACCTAATGGATCTACCACACGATTAACTAAGCAATCATTTCCACATCTGCATATAAAAGCAATGAATCTCATACAACAGTAAACAACCATCAAAACTTTCAAGATTACCTTCTGAACCCGTGCAAGGAGACATGTAAGGTTTCTTTTTAGGCTGCGCACGTTCTCGAGGTTTTTGGTACTAACATTTTTCGCAAGTTTATCCAATGCAGGATAAGCCTCTCGTTCGAGCTCTGCAACATCTGAGTCCATGTAGGTGCAACTCACCTCCAAAGCTATTTCCAACACGCGAAACTCGAAAGGAAGCTCCAATTGCAGCCCTTCTGCTGCTTCTGGGTCAAGTAGCCACTCTCCAGGTGAAGTTTCAGCAGAGGTGCCATGTCTTTCCCGTTGATCAGTATGATGGCTTTCCTGAATTGCTGATGGGCTTTTGAGTGGAAGTTGTTGCCTGAGTTGATCGACAAATGGAAGAACGGCCTGGTTCAAAGGATCAAGCACAAAGACCTCTTCAGCAGTAACAATGGCCTTTATAAAATCCAAATTAACCACCATGGCTTTCTCCCTAGCTGTATATTGAATCCAATGAAAGCCATAGTAAGTGACTTTTCTGCATTCCTACTAAGGGCAAAATCACCAGCAAGCAAATCACAAAAGAAATGGAATACATATGTATTGAGAATCATCCATTGTTTTCATCTCAAATTGTTAAGGGGCGTGGACTCAGATGCTACTGAATGTTCTGCTTTAAAAAAATGAAATGCCATAACACACAAGTTACAAGAAAATCATAGGAAAATAATGAAAGACTGGTGGTCTGCAAATGATCTATAGGCAATATTACATGACGATGCATACTAATATTCAAGGGATGTTCAAGCACTACCAAAAGAATGGACATATAAACTCACATTTTAAGCAAATTATAAATAGCATGTGTTAAAAAACTAATGAAATATGTCTTATGAAATGGCTTCCTATATTGTATTGTTTGTAATCGGTTGCAGGGACGAACCTTCTTAGTATGAGAGTTGACTTTATCTTCAAAAGCAGTTATTTGTCTAAAAGTAAAACATCAAAACATCAAAAGTTCAACAGTTTCTTATCTTTTTGAAAAGCGAATCTTAGTGGATATGGTTATGCTTCCTTTGCAACCAAGTATCCAACATCAAAATAGGTTTCCTAGTATCTAACTTGAGTGCTGCTTTTGTTAATTGAAGAATTTAATGTCAGGTTATGGGACGTTAATATGTGAGAAATTGTTACATGGTGCTGGCTTGTTTTTCATACAATTTACCAAAATTCCCCATGCCATAGCTGATCAAAAGAAGATAATGTTGGGAAACGACAGGTAGGTGGGTTAATTGGTGGTTTTGTTGCAGTTCGAAGGAATGGGGTGGCTTGGAGATGATGAGGTCATTCCATCAAGCCCAAGCTCTATCCATGAAATGGGTGATCAAGGCCATGGAAGGTCAAGAGAATTGGAAAGTGCTCCTACACAATTGCATCCCAGGGGGGCATTACGGAAAAAGTGTTGGAGGAATCTCAACTTCAAAACTTTGTTGTTGACCCTAGCCAAAATCCAAATCTATGGTGTTATTGCACAAGTTGTAGGTTGGGAAAAGTCTAACCCAACCACCAAATGGTGACAACTAGGAGGGCACCTACCCACTGTCACCTTAGGCAGGTGTCCCCATCACTTTAGAGGTGAGGTAATCACCTCAAGGGGGGAATCCCGGTGACCCTAGGGGAAATGAGACAGAAGAGGATGAAGATGAAGAGGATGTCCCTAGAGGTCAATTCTAAGTGGTATGAAAGTCTTGGAAAAGACTCTTGGGAAGGTCCAAGGGTTGCCAAATATGTTGAGTGACCTGTTGATGGTGAAGTACCTACCCGAGACACAAGAAAAACAAGCATATGATGCAATATAACCAATTGGACAAGCAAGTTAAGCTTGTTGTCCCTAATAGCAGTTGTTAGTAACAATGTATATCAGCAATAAAATGGCACAATAAGCTGCGAGATAAATGCTAGAAATCAAGTGAAAGATACAAGAGAAAGACTAGCTAAATACTAGCAAAACTCAAGATTAAAGACCAAGATACTAGCATGAAAATACAAGGCTGTTGTAAACACTTTCTGCAGCAATAAATATCAGCCTTATGGCTGTAATAATCAACTTGTTACAGCAAGAGAATCATCCACTAAAACCCTTCCAAACTTTGCCAAAAAGTGCGCTAGACCAAGAAGTGTAAGTATGCAAACTTTGGGCAATTTCCAGCGGTTGATTAGAGAGTTATTCAAGCAATTTGATTAGGGTTTCTGCAGCCCTAATGGCTGAAGATGCAAATTTGTAACAGCAGCAAGAACTATCCCTTTGATGGGGATGCCCTAGTGGCTGTGAGGTGCTCTAAGCACAAGGAACACAATCCAACTTGCAAAAAGTTAATACGACAAGAAATTACATTTCCCAATGCAATATTTTGTTTCTCCAATGCAAGATTAGTGCTTTTAGTTATGGGTTAATGGGGTCAAAAATTAAGAGCTAGGACTACTAAACCCTTGGGGTGTAAATCATCTTACTTCCCAAGGTAAGTACCCTAGCTAGGGTTTGAAAATGAGGGGTGTAAATCCTCTTACTTTCTCAACAAAACCCTTGCAAACAAATTTATGAGCTTGATAATTATGGTAGAAACTAGGATAGGGGTGTATATCCTTATCATCCCTATCTAGCCTTAGCCAAAAACAACCTTAACTTGAATTACCAATGAAAATAACAAAGTAAAGAACCATACCAATCCAAGAAAAAGCCTTTAACATGCCAATGTAAACCAGCACAATAAGCTAGAAATGACTGTTATCCCCTACCCTAGGGATAACTCAGGAGATCACGTCTCGAGGCCCGCAGGTCCTAGACATGGAGTACTGAGAGCCGGATGACTTGAGCATGGACCCAGAGAGACCTTCTTTGCTTCAGTGCAGTCCATTTATCAACAACAACAGTGTCCATCCCACCAGCTTGTTCCTGGAGTGCCAGTAAGTCTTGCTCCATGAGGTAATGAGTCCGGGTATCATGGTATGTGTCACTTTGATTCTTGAAGAACTTGAATATATTGCATTAAATTCTCCTTCATTTCATAATGTTTGCTTGGAAATTATGCTCTTTGACTTGTTCATACCTAGAAGGGTGACATGGTGCCCTAGTGAGTTGACCTCCCTTAAGGATGGGTTGCCACTGGGTGGGTCTATGAAAGGTCATCGTCCGTTCCCTCCATACTTACCACTTTCCATCTTTATTCCTCTCATCTCCCCTCACCTTTGTTCGAGCATTGGGATTGGCCATGCTAGAAAGGGTTGTACCTTGCCTTGTGGGAAGAAGGGCCTAAAGGCCCAGAGAGTAAAAGTAGCTGGCAAGAGTTAAAAGCCAATATTGAAACCTTTGAGATGCTTCGCCCAGGGATTCCCGAGAAAGCAGTAAAAATCTTCTTAGTAAGAAAAAGGATCCCATAAGATAAATAAACACTCAAGGTACTAGTTGATGGATAGGAGGTCTCATCACGAGATGGCCTATTATGACCATGGGCATGTAGCGGTATGACGCTACCACCTATCTAGTCACCAAACCATGGTAGTGGCTCTTGGTGGCATAGCCAAGAGAAAGGAGGTCTCATCGCGAGCAATCCTTCTCATATCCGTGAAATGTTTGTGGATAACGTTGTCATCTCTGGTCACCAAGCTAGGACAGTGTCCCTCAACTCTTCCCTTGAAGCACAAAAGCAAAAGATCAAAAGATAATAAAGCTAAGAATAAAAGGCAGTAAGTGGGCTAGGAAACAATGGCATCTATGACAAGGTGTAGCTCGCCCTCTACAAAAACACCCACAGGTAAGACTTACATTTCCCTATTATCACTGCACCCCATGCCCAAATATTTACCCCATGCAACCTCATACACTTACATGACCTGGATTGGCTCCCACCTGGGAAGGAGGATTAGCCCAATAGGACACCCTGATACCATCTCCAAACCTAACTTGTCAAATTGCATAACGTCTTTGAGCATTTGTTTGGGTAAAGGGGGGTTTGATGCACATGTTTGGGTAATTTAGTTATTGGATGTGATTTACATGTTATGATCCCTGTGACTTATGAACCCCTGGAGGGCATACTTGTTGTTGTTGTAGGACCTCGCCCAGTGGACAGGTACACATGAGGGAATGATTAACTCAGACCTTCATGGCGCTGAAAGCCCACAGATGGATGTTGTAACCCCAGTCAGGGGCAAGAAGACATCAGAGATTTGCACTAGGAAGAAAGAAGAACATCACCTTTGAAGGCACCCTAGTAGACCTAGACCCAGGGGGATCTTTCTCTTCCACATAGATGTTGGCCCTAGAAGGCCCATGACGTCATCATCATGACCCCGGACGTTATCCAGAGCTATTTGTTTTGGAGGCATTTATGAGCTAGTGGCATGTGTGGGCTTCATCTGGGGCCTTTGGAGGCCAAGTGCCCTACCTTTTAGTCCCAACGTTCCACCTAAGGGCCTCAACGTCACCCTAGAAGGGCATGAAGTCACCCTTGGAAATGTTTTTAGATGCTAATTAATTTTATTTATGTCTAAATTGAATTTATTTTTAAATTGGCCAAGTCGACCTTTATTTGACCTAAAATTAATTAAAGGTCACCAGTTTTGTATAAATAAACATAAAGTACATTCTTTTTACATAACAACTCCTCACGCAAGAGGAAGTGGTCTGAAATTTGCACCCTATTTGGGAGTTCTTGGCTGAAATAGTGAGGCGCACTTGTCTTGGAGGCTAAATTTTGCAACTTGGATCATCTTTTGGTGAAGTTACTTGGTGATCTAGGGTTTTATTCTTGGTGAAGTAAGTAAATCTGCAATTGTCATTTCATTTTGAATGGTCATGGTATATTTTTTTATTCATGTTAAAGATTATGAAATTGCTTGCTTGACAAACCCCTAGGAGTAAAGGATTTAAGGTATTACTTCTTTGCTCTTCATTTGCTAGACTCTACTAAAGTGATTTGACCTAGACAAACTTCTAAAGCCCTAAAATGCTAGCACTTTAGAAGCCATTGTCTTGATGTTGTTGCTCTTAATATCTTTCAATAGTTTAAGGAGGAGGAAGGCGCTAGGGCCTAGAAGTGCCTACTCTCTAGTAGCTCACCTCCCTAAAGTGTAGATCCTAGAAGACTTAAGGTGCTACTCTTCTAAGATCCATTCTTCACTTAGACAAATATAATCACTGTTGTTGCTACTTCCAAGTGAAAGTCGTCACCTATTGACTCCATTACCCCCACAAAGGCACTAGTCTTCACCTCTTTCCTCTTTGAGAAATCATCAACCTTCAAACTCAACTTCTACTTGCTAGCCTACTAACCTAACTTAACTTACTAATCTAGTTTAGAATTACTAATCTTCACTTGTTGTTGTTATTATCACTGTTACAGCCATCCTTAGCAGCTTATTAAAGTTTATTGTTGGTCAAAACATTTCTAGAACTTGCATGTGACCAAGAGTTATCATTTGAAACTTCAAATATCTTGTTTTATTGTCTATACAAGTGCACTTTCTGGAATATATTGCAGTTGTTATCATTTACTTATTGCTATATTCTATTTGTCATTTGCTGCATAGATTGACTGCCAGCGTTTATTTTCATGAACTTAATGTCTTATTGAAGCACTAACATCATTTTGTACTTAAAACTGCCATATTTTCTCTTGTTGTCTTGATCTGGGCAGGTACACTTCATCTATTACATTTGCTTCATCTCTTAAGACATAAAGACCTTTTGACTTGAGTGACCAGTGAGAGGGGGGGTATTTTTTGCATCCTTGATTTAGTTTCATCAGCCCTTTACGTCACTAGGGATGTTTCCCTCAGACATACTCCTAAACAAAAAGGGGTTTCCTATTAAGGTGACAGTGATAGGTCACCCCCTTGTTATGCCAATCTTGTCTCACTTGCCTTGGGCTTTGGGCAAGTACAGATTGTGCGATAACAATGACCTCCAAAAGATAGCGCACCATCATCATCATCAACCATAACCAAAGACAGTCATTCCATAGCACAAGAGGCAAAATACACCAAGTGTAGTGAAAATTCCATTCCAAGTACTTCTCACAAGAGTTATGTTAAAATGAGATCTTATGATCTCTTATTTATACAAAATGTCACTAAGATAGTTTGTCCACATAATATTAGGGTAAACCACAAGATTACGGTTCAACAACCCTAATCTTGCCCCTTTTACAAAATAATATTAAACAATTCACTTCAAATTTGCGTTTACACAAAAGAAAACCCTAATTTAGAAAGATGTCACCCCTTTAGGGGATGTTTTGGCACTAGGAGCAAGTCGTTGTTGATGGAGGAGAGTAGGAAGGCTTCCCAAAGCCACATGTCAAGCATCCAAGCCACTTCCTTCATGGTCAAAGCCTCAACCTCCTCAAAACGTCCTTGTGCCAATGCATGGTAAGCCCATCACCAAACCCTAACCCCCCTAAGCAACGTCATGCCTCTAAAGGTGACATTTTGCCTCTTCTAGGAAAAACGTTTGGCATGTGGGGGCTAGGTTATGTCGTCCAAGTCATATTTTAGGCCTCTGAGGTTTCATCTTTCTCATCCGACATGTGGGCCCTTGGCATCCACTTGTGGGCTTCAAGCCCCATGGAAGCCCAAGCTAGGCTTGTTCCTCCAAAACTATCCACCAACTAGGTCCTGCAAAGACAAATAAACACGCCATCCAAGGATCTCAAGTCATAGCATCATGATAAGTAAATCAAATCAATAAATGAGCCACCTAAGCATGTGCATCAAAGATTACCGTATCAAACAATTAAGTGCTCAAAGACATTATCTGACTTGTCAAGCTTGAATATGGGAGGGTTGATGAGGTGTACTATTGGGTAGATCTTTCCCTAGGTCAAGGAGAGTTTCCAAGAGATCCCTCTCTAAAGCCATGTAAAGTGGGTGAAGTGGTTAGGGTCAAGATTCAATGGGCATGGGGTTCATGACATACAAGGGGTTGCAGTGTCTCATTCATGGGTGCCTTTGTAGAGGGTGTGTGGCACCTTTGTTTGCAATGCAGTTTTTCCAAGCCCATTGTTTTTCCATTCTTTGTTTATTTCATAATAAGGATAAGTTGAAGGTCACTTCCCTAGCGTGGTGTCCAAATAATGACAATGTCACCAACAAATACCTAGCGGAAATGAGAAGGTTGGCTCGTGATGAGACCCCCTTTCTCTCATCCATGCAACTGAGAGCCATTATCGTGGCTTGGTGACCAGATGATGGTAATGTCATACCACTAGATATCTATGAACATGATAGGCCAGCTTGTGATGAGACCTCCTATCCTCCAACTAACCCTTTAAGCATTTATAATCATATTTCTTGTGGGTCCCCCTTTTCTCAAAGATAAGTGTTTCATTGCTTTCTTGGGTGATCCCTAGGAGAAACATCTAGAAGGTTTATAGTATATACATAGGATTTTAACTTTTACCCTATTATCGCTCAGTTTGTAGGATAGGTCAAGTAGCTTGAAAGGACAAGTCAAACTGGCGTAACAGGAGCTTCCCCACCCACTGTCACCTCGATGGGGAGCTCTTTCTATTCAGGGTGGCTAATCCCAAGGGAGACGTCCCTAGTAATCTGGGGTGTTGAAGGAAAAGGTTTAAGGGTTTAAGGCTCAAAGGTTAAAATAAGCTTTCCCTTCACAGATTACTGCCGAGAGATAGTCAAAGAGAAGATATTCCACTGAAAGGGCACCTGTTTGCGAGACAAGGCAAATAAAACTAAAACGTGCAGCAGTGGTTAGCACTTCATAAACTAATGACTATCTTTAATATACATGAGCATAAATAAATGTAATTATTGACGAAGTCAATGATTGCAATCAAAGCTATGCCTTAATATTACTCCTTCAATAAATACCAAACGATAATAGCATCCAATGTGTAAAATCAATCCTTGAACTAGCACAACGCATTAACTATCATTWATAATGCTCACATATATTGTTGCTGCGTCAAACCTGCTAAGAGTGACGTCARCCCTAATCTAGGTTAGTTTTGGTAGGCAAGGAAGTGGACGTTTTGCAAATTAAGCCAATGAAAATAATCTACACATCAATGCCAATTGCTAGATGACAATGCCACAACGTTTTATACCAAACAAGAGATCAAAATAGGCATGACGTCATCTTAGGGTTAGTTAGGGTTTCAATTTTTGAAAATTTGAAAGATTGTTTTAACACCAAAGACTCAACGTTGCAAGTTTTAGACCAGTGCCTAGGGTATTATGGAGCCAAGGAGTGAGACTAAAGGCTTGGAAGGATTTAAATTTAAGGACTAGAAGGTTAGGCTTTCTAGTG
>ML795047.1:0-10835 GCA_009831015.1 Picea engelmannii | reverse complement strand
CCCCAACATTGGTCCAGTGGATTAGTGTAAGATCCAAGCAGTTATCAGAAATGAAAGGAACCTAATGCATATATAAGAGGGTTATAATGATCAAATATGACACATACCATGATACCTTGGACCAATTACCTCATGGAGCAAGAACCTTCTCCGATGCAAGTCCAAGCCGGTGGTGATGGAAGCTGTTGCTGCTGACAGGACAAAGTCTGGCGAAGAAGAAGAAAGATGGGTCCTCCAGGACAACGCTCAAGTCAATCGTGCTCTCGGTACTCCATGTCTAGGACCTATGGGCCTCGAGACATGATCTCCTAGTTATCCCTAGATATCGTGTATAACATACCCAACATCAATCCCTCTGGGCCTTCAGCCCCTTCTTCCCATAGAATGAGGTACAACCCCTCCTTGGGTCAATACACCCAAACATCCCAAGAGATAAGGAAATGGGGGGAAATAGTGATGGAAAGTGGTAAGTATGTTCGGGAACGGTATGATGGCTCTTCAAGGAGTTCCTAGTAGCAAACCTATCCCCAAGGAAGACCACTTACTAGGGCACAATGTCAACCACCAAGGTGAAGCAGGGAAAAAGGCATAATGTCCAAGCATATATGATGAAATCTAAAGCAGTATAAGATACAACAAACTCAAATGCCTCAAATATTGAAATGATACTCACCATAATACCTAACTTGTACCTCATGGAGCAAGGCCCATTGCCTCTCGGAAGCCAGTTGGTGTGGTGGATGCCATCTGAAAATCTACAATCTATGTGGTGGTGAGAAGGGTCTCCATCTGTGCAAAAGGATACTGCTAGTCCTGTGGTCTCTCGGCACACCATATCTGCAACCTGAGGGCCTCGAGACATGATCTCCTTAATTATCCATAAAATGGGGATAACATTTGACTCCTACTTGGGGACATGTGCTCACCCTAGACTGCATGAGAACCGCAACATCTCCTGGTAGACCCGTGCCTACCAAAACTGAGAGAAAGGGATCAGAGCATCTAGGGTGGTGCTATCACCCTTTATCCATATATATATATAATCCAAAAGAAAAGCTAATCTAGAAAAGAAAAATTTTGACATTTCTTAAAAATCTCTAAACTAAGCATGAAATCAATATGCGTTTAGAGCAAAATGAAAATGAAATGCATCTAAACTAATATGAGCAATCAAGATGCAAATGCAGGGGAAAGCAAGATGACCTACCTACTTACTTGGGGCATGGGCCCTGAACAAGACACGTGACCTGGACATAAGGTTGGAGAAGATATCCATCCACTGGTAATGGCATCTTTCTCCCATCTAATGTTGTCAGATAGTACTTTTCTTTATCAGACTTCTTCTTGATGATGTAAGGGCCAAGCCATGAGTTGTTATCTCGTTGGTCATATCTAGGCTTTCTCTTCCTCTTGTCCCACATGAGAGAAAGACTTCCTTCATTAAAGTTGATGCAAGGTGTATTCTCAACGCATGGATATGAAGGAGGCTCTGTGCAGACCGTCTCTTTGATGATTTTTTCATGTTTCTCATCTTCTTTCTTCAAAATCTGGATAGACTCTAGCTCCTTCCCATGGTATTTTGCAAGTTTCTTTTTGTATTCATTTGTCCATTGGAGAAACATCTCTATGGATTCTTCCTGTATGAAGGCTAGCTCAGATGGATCATACTCAATAACATGTGGGGGCACATCATGGTTGTGTTCGCTGGCATAATTGGGGACACTTGGATCCATCACATGCTTGTTATTCTTTTCCCTGTTGTGTAAGATTTCATATGTGCCATCTCCCATGGGAATATATGCATGTGTAAGGTTCATGCTAAGAAACCCCCCAAGGGCAGAGGACCAGGTCCTCGATAAGCGCATCCCCCAAGCATCTGGAACATCGATCACTAATATGTCCATGAGGAGGCCGATATGTGGAAAATCAATCAGAAAAACCTCAATGTCCTCACATACCCCAAAGACCTCGACCTTTCTTGAATCAATACCACATACATTTCCATAGGGTCGAGTTGTCTTCAGACCAAGTTGTTCCATCACCTTTAATGACATGACATTTGTTGAGGCCCCATAATCAAGCATGCAATTGTTCAAGCGGAGGCCATTTATGCCTAATGAAAGGTAGAAGGGAGGATGCTTGTCCCTTGGCCGATCAAGATACATAGTGTTCAAAACGATAGGAGGATCTTCTTTTTTGGTTGGCACCTGTAAAAATTTCAAAACTTCCCTTTTACAGAAGAGATCTTACACATCTCTGTCACTAGGACTGTCATATTCAGTTTTTCAAACATACTTGCAACATCTATATTTAACTGAATATCGTTAGTAGGAGTTGGCTTAGGAAGCAACTCATGTACCGAAGGTGGAGATGGTGGTGCCACCTTCTCTGCTGATGGAAGAGGAGTGTCAAGCTGAGATGGAGGGGTTGAAGCTTTATTCCTTCTGGTGTAGGTTAAATATTCCCTCGTCCTTAGTTCCTTCTTCTGATCATCTATCAACTGGTTCAAGGCCCGGAGTCTCCCCTCTCTTTCTCCTCGTCTTCTGGCTTCATTGATCTGTTCTTGAGTGACTTGCTCTTCTTGGAAAACACAAATCATATCCATGAAATTCATATCGTCATGAGAATCTTCGTCTCGTCGGGGGCATTCATCTTCTCTATGAGACTCTTGGCATGGAAGACACCAAGCTTCTATGTTAATTTTCCCAACTGGTTTCAAAGTATTTGGGGCTTTTGCCTCTTGTTGAGGCCTTGGTTTCCAACCTGTGGCATATCTTTGTTGTCCGACAAACTGAGGTCTGGGAGCAGATTGATTCCTCTCTACAGTAGTCAAACGGCCATAATCTGATTTTGTACTTGGGAAAACTAAGTACTCATTTGATCTATCTTCTGAGTCAGGAGGGCAATCGGATCAGGAGCACTATTATTGGAAACCTTAGTCTTTGCTTATGCTTTGGCATGAGGGTACTGAAAAGGTTCTACCCTTGAGTCAAGGAGATTTTCTTCGTTGTCGATACTGTACTCTTTGGCCTGTGCCAATGATGTGGGCTTCTTATCCTTCAGAATGAAACGAAATTGCCCTTCAAAAGCATTCATATAAAGGAGACAAACTGATGATGTTGTAGGACAAAATTTTGTTGGAATCTAAATGTACAATCTATCAAATCTAGTATTGAATTCCCTTATTGTTTCATTCACCTTTTTCTTTATCTGATTAAACTGAGCTCCAAGTGTCCCACCGTCCTTTGTTGACCATCTTCTCTTAAATAAGTTGGAAAAAACTTCATAGGACATGAGATGATTGTCAGGGAGGCCTCTAAACCAATCAAAAGCTTCTTTAGTCAATGATGGGGCAAATAATCTCATGGCCACATCTTCATGCTCAATACCTGCATTGTCCATGTCTCGGCCCATAACATAAAGATAGTCCTCAACAGTCACTACATTATTTCCTAGGAACCTTGGCAACCACTTGTTAGACTCTTTTGGCATTGTATTAGGGTATCCTTGGATATCGCACATGTTAAGAGGTTTGTAGAGGTTCTTTACCCAAGGGTGAGCCATTGGAGCAAGAGGAAGGGTACCGTGGAAGAAGGTTTTGATAACGGGAGACTTGAGAGGAGGCCTCCTTTGGTAGACCTTAGAAGGCTTGAATCTCTTAAGGGGAAAAAGTTTGGAAGAGGAAGGTTTTTGGGAAGGTGGAGTTGCCAGATGAGCTTCAATATGAGCTCATCAAGAAAGGTGGAAAGGGAATGTTCCTTGGGTGGAGTCACCAGGCAAGCTAAGGGATAGAGGCTTTGGGAAGGAAGCTTGCCAAAGTGTCGTTAGGGCACGAAGAGGATTCAAAATCCTCCTCGGCAACGATGCCAAATGTTATCGCAAAATTTGTAGGTTGGGAAAAGATCGACCCAACCACCAAATGGTGACAACTAGGAGGGCACCTACCCACTGTCACCTTAGGCAGGTGACCCCATTGTGATGTCCCGTTCCCAAGCGTAGGCCAGCAGGGAGTGACTTAGTAGTCTCTTTGTTCCCGTAAACTATAGTCAGGCACAAACAGGGAAGAGGAGAAATAAGGGTGATTTGATAGCTAAATGAAGAATTAAGCCAAAAAGCATAGGAAAAGTCACTTAAGCCTAAGTCAACGAAGAAATAGAATGAAAAGGTGTTAAAGGGGGACTTAATTAATTAATTACTCACCTTAAGAGGAAAAGAGCCTAGCTTAAGTGATGTCAATGGTGAATTAGATCGACAAGACTAAAAAGGGAGGAATTCGACCTAATTCCTCATTATGTTATGATTTGATGTTGAGATATTTGCAGAGGAGGAGGAAATCGACCCCCTTGTTGTTTTGTGGATTTCTGGAGGAAACCACCACCATTGATCGGTTTTGGTGTTGAGAGACACACCCTAACCTATCGGAGATACCATCCAGGTATTTCACCGTGCATTACAGGTATCCAGTTCAGTGATTGCGTAGCTCAACCAATGAGGGCGCAACGGTTAGAAAGAGGGTTTGTGTGTTCGCTTGAGACAGATCAGTATTTGGTTGATTCCTTCTGACCCATTAGAGAACTAGCCAGGGTGCACCTATTGAGCCACCTATCATCAGTTTCCGACGGTGGAATCTCCCATAAAGCAGAAAATAGTCATTTAGGGAGCAACTCTTGAAGAAGTATATTTGGGGTTCCGGGGGGTATTCCATAGCAGATCCGAGGAAACCCTTCCGACCCATTACAGAGGAGGCCAGGACAATCGTTCTGAGTCATACATCGTCAGATTCCGTCGGTGGTATCACTAGGGCGTACTCCCACAGGCCAAGAGGTGTGCAAACCCCCAGGGGGTGACATCTAGAGCTTTAGAGGTCGGATCTTCAATCCAACAATCATCAAGATCATCCTAGAGGCTAGGGCGCTTCTTTTGAGACAGTTTCCAGCTCATTCCGACGGGTATCACCATCAGGGCTAGTTTTCCAGATTCTGCAGCAGTTATCATGAGCTTCTGGACTGCTTTTTGCCGATCTATCCGTACATGGGTAGACCAACACTCATTCTTTTGATCACATGTATTTCTTGTTAGTTGATTTGTATTCCAGTGACGATCCATGAGATCTAACTGACGATTAGTATATGTACTTCCGGCTTATTATTGTATTTCCTGCTTTTTCCTCATTATATATATCAATGAGTTGTGTTATCCTTCTTTCGCATGCATTATCTTTATACTGCTAAAAAACTTAATGCATTCAAACACACATACGAAAATCACCAGGGATGTTCACACATTAACTCATACGCATTCGGAAACCCCCCGAGTATCAGATTTCAGTGGAAAAACTGTAGTTCAACGGTAGATATCCAAATCAACTGGATCAGGGATATTTCAGTGGTATCAGAGCCTTCTTCCTGCCACCATGTGAAGAAGTGCTTCTCATGACCCCATGATTCCGGGAACAGGTGAAGAATACCCAGAGGATCGAGGACATATTGGGGACGAGTACATTCAGTACGACAAAGGTTATAGCAGAGATAGGAGAGATAGAAACCGAAGGGATTACACCCCCTTCCACACTCATTTAGATACAGAGCCAGAGATAGAGGACAGAGAGCATATCAGATCAGACACAGAGGCCGAGATAGAGGGGACTATGGGTGACAGGCGTGAGACACCCGAGGGCAGGGGGAAGGGCCCCAAGACACATATTGACAGTACGCAAGCCATGTTGAATGACCTAGCTAGGGGACAAAGAGACTTGTTGACCGCCATACAGCAGATGAACCTTAGTGCACATAGCATGAGCACTATAGGTGTCAATGTCGCAGGAGGGCGGAGTGGTTCAGGAGGACACCAAGGAGGTGGGGCCACTGGCTCCAATGGATCTCAGGGAGGGGCTAGTCCAAATCCTTCACCAGTCCGAGCTTACACATCGTCTAGGAGGATTCCCCGACCTTTATACCCACAATTCCAGGCAGGACAGTCATTGGGACAGCTAGGGCAGGCAGGAGGACAACTGAGTCAGGGATAGGTGGTGCCACAGGGTCCGTTCGGGGAGTACAGGAGAGACTACTTGGCATTAGGATTGAAGTTCCATGCAGACATGAGTTTGATGGACTACTGTTCGATCAGATATCGAAACAGACCTCGGGAGGCACATGGAGGCAACGGGTAGACTCACAACATGGATTTCATCAAGAAAGTGGGAAAGCTGAACATTCCAACTTTCGATGGATCATCACGTTGCTCAGCTCAGGCATGGGTTCAGAAGCTTGACACATACTTCAAGATTAACCCAATGACAGAGTCAGAAGCTATCTGCTTCTCCACATTGCACTTGGAGGGGGAGGCCCACGAGTGGTGGTACCATGGGCTGGTGACGTTGGGTCACAGCCACATTATCTCATATTTGGAGTTCACTGAGAGGTTGATCGAGAGATTTGACAGGAGAGATCCAGAGCTCTATTTTAGGGGCCTTACACAGTTGAGGTAGACCGGATCAGTTGAGGCCTTCATCAAAGAGTTTCAACGGAAGGTAGTGGTCGTATCAGACATATCAGAGCACAGACTGGTGATGTTGTTCACCGAGGCATTGACAGAGCCATTGAGGGGCTGGGTTAAGACTTTCAACCCTCACACCTTAAAAGAGGCCATTGTGCGCACGAGAGACATGGGGGACTCGACGATGAAACCCGAAACCTTTACCAAACCCTTTGTACCACAGAGAGACAAGGATCAAAAAAATCCTCAAAGGGGGAATGGAAGAGTAAGCCCAAGATGGATGATGACATGAGACGGGAGTTGATGAGGAAGAAGCTTTGCTTCTCTTGCAGAGAACCTTGGGTTCCAGGGCATACATGCATGGGAAAGGGACAGATCCACTACATTGAAGTGGAATCAGGCAGTGAGGAGGAGGATGAGGATATTAGAGCATAGACAGACAGTGATTCAAAGGATGAGACCACACATGATCCAGAGTAGCAGCCGAAGAAACCTCAGATATCGACAGGGGCACAGCCCAAGGAGAGGACAAAACCTCATAGAGAGGTGAAAGGGGGAACCATAGAAACCCTTTCAGGAGTACCCAGGTACAACACTCTCAGGCTCAAGGGCCTTGTGCAAGGGCAGCGCATGACTGCTTTAGTTGATGGTGGGGCCACCCACAATTTTATAGATGCGTCCTTAGTAGCCAGGAGGGAGTTACGTAATGAGGAGTTTGAGGGATTCCACGTAGCAGTGGCAGATGGATACACGATGACATGTTTGGACATGATACCAGACCTAGAGGTCAAACTAGGCAACTACACCATGAAAAACACTTTCTATGTAGTTGACCTGTCAGATACTGATGCAGTATTGGGGGTACAGTGGTTATATTCATTGGGGGAGATTGGGTTCTGTTATCCCCTAGCTTAGGGATAACTAAGGAGATTATGTCTCAAGGCCCACAGGTCCTAGACATGGAGTACCAAGAGCTAGATCGACTTGAGCATTGCCCTGGAGTGCCCATCCATCCATTCTTCAGCGCCACCACTTTGTCAGTAGCAGCAGAATCCATCACCTCGACCTGGTCCTGTAGCAGAGATGGATCTTTCTCCATGAGGTAATGAGTCCGGGTATCATGGTATGTGTCACTCTGATCCTCAAAACCTTTGAATATGTGCAATGAATTCTTTTTGCTCCTAACGGGTGCTTGGATCTTATACTTCTCCACTTGACCATACCTGGGGGGAATGACAGGATGCCCTAGTAAGCTAGTACCCATAGGGTTTGAGTTGCCACTGGGGGGATTCATGAAAGGCCATCGTTTGCTCCCACCATACTTACCACTTTTCATCCTTTTCCCGCTCATCCACCCCATTACACTAGTCTGAGCATTGGGTTGGCCAAATAATTAAGGGTTGTACCTTGCCTTGTGGGAAGAAGGGGCTAAAGGCCCAAAGGGTAAAAGTATTTGGCAAAAGATAAAAGCCAAAAGAATGAAACCTTGAGATGCTTTGCCCAAGGATCCCCGAGAAAGCAATAAAGGGTTTCTCAGCAAGAAACAGAGGGACCCATAAAAAAGGAAAATAAAATAAAACAAGACCTAGTTAGAGGATGGGGGGTCTCATCACGAGCCAGCCTATTAGGTCCATGGGCATGTAGCGGTATGACACTACCAACAGCTGGTCACCACACTAGGGTAGTGTCTCTTGGTGGCATAGCCAAGAGAAAGGGGGTCTCATTACGAGCCAACCTTCTCATCTCCGTGAAATGCTTGTGGGTAACATTGTCAGCACTAGTCACCATGCCAGGGCAGTGTCCCCTAACTAGCCTCTTGAAAGAAAAGGAAATAAAAAAAAGATAAAAGGCATGAATGGGCTTGGAAACATTTGCATCCATGACAGGTGCATCTCACCCTCTTCAAAGGCACCCACAGGTAACCCATGCATTTCCCTGCTATCACTACACCCCTTACCCAGACATCCCTTACCACCTCATCCACTCACATGGCCTGGATTTGATTTCTCCCGGAAACATCTCACATCCAATGAGCATTAGCCCAATAGGATGTCCCAGCGTTTCCTCCAAACTTGGCTGGTAGACTTGTATAATGTCTATGAGCACTTGTCCGGGTGAAAGGGGTTTTATGCACATGTTTAATAAATTTGATGATTAGATGTGATTGACATTGCTATGATCCCTGTGACATATGAGCCCATGGAGGGCGTATCTGTTGATGTTGCAGATCCACACCTGATGGCAGGTACCCAGATGGACAGGTACACAAGGGGAGATGATTAGTTCGGACCTCCATGGGGCTAAAATCCCACTAGATGGATGTTGAGACCCTAGTAGGGGGTAGAGACAAATCAGAGGATTTCACCGGAGAGAGAGGAGGACGTTCCACCAGGGGCAGCCTTGCAGGCCTAGACCCAGGGGGGTTGTGCCCTTTCCACCATGACGTAGGCCTTGGAAGGCCCATGATGTCACCAGGTCACCCATGACGTCATCCAGCGCTTTTGGGAGGCTTTGGAGACAGTTATGTGCCAAGTGGCACGTGTGGCAGGTTCCTGAGGCCCAAGAAGGCCTAACATTTTGCTCCAAGAGGCCAACGTTGCCCTAAAAGGGCCTAACGTCACCCTAAAAGGGCATGATGTCACATTTTATGCTTGATTTAGGGTTTTAATTATGACATTTAATGTAAAACAATATTTTGGATGTAAACTGGCCATGTCGGCCTTTTTTGACCTAAAGTGTAATTAAAGGTCAGTGATATTGTATAAATAGAGAATCTAAACTCTCATTTTTTCAGCATCTTTCACTCACACTTGTGAGTTCTGAAATTTGCGCCCTAATTAGGGTTTCATGACTGAAATTTAGTGCACATTGATGAAGGAAGGCTATCTTTGGTGTTTTTGGCATTTTTTTTGGTGGAAAGTCTACAACTAGGTGATGTGCTAGATTATTCTTGGTGAATGTAAGTAAAATTCTGCAATTATTCTTTCTTTTGAATGGTTAGAGTATCTTTGCTTTGCATTTTGCTCAAGATTATGAAATTGCTAGCCTAAACCCTAGGAGATCAAGCGCATGTTATTGTTCTTATCTCAATTTTCTATCCACCTACAAGATTGTGTCAAGGAGTCATTTTTCTTGAAGCCATTGCTAGGGCCTTGCCATTGCAACACCCTAGCAGTTGTTGCTTCATCTTAGTCGTCATTTGCTTCATTCTTTGAGTTAAAGAGGGAGGAAAATCTACTAAGGCCTTAGTAGCCATTTTCCCCTAGGGTATGGTGGTTGAAGCCTTGGCTTACCAACACTTCATCCATCAACTCCTTTTGTCTTTGTCTCTCCCATTATCATCTTTCTCCTTCAGCATTTGCAGCCACTTTATTGACCCCATTTTCCCTAAGAAAGCACTAGTCTAAGATCTCCTTTGAGTATTTTGATCAAACAACCTTCAAAACCTATTCTTCAAACAACCTACTAACAATTTCTAACCCTAGAATAGCTTCACCTACTAACATTATTGCTGTTGTTACTAAAGTAAGCTACAGCCATATTTTAAAGCATTAAAAGCATCTAAAAGCAAATGTTAGAGATGATTTTACATTGCCCTCTTTGCCTCTGACAAATACTAGCATTTTGCCAACTTTGTGTTATCATTTCTGGTCATTATTGAAGCATTATTGAGGCATAATTGTGAAGCTATTGCTATCTATATTTGTTGTTATAAATTTCTGTTTACTTCACATTCATATCAGCCATTTGATTTATTTGACAAAGTCCGAGGTTTTATGAAGTACTAACGGCAAGTGTACTTGCAAACATATAGTTTTCTTGTTGCTTTGTTTCGGGCAGGTACACTTCTGGTATATTATCTCTTTATTGGTTATTTGAAATGGACTTTCTGATCAGTGGTGACTTGTGAGAGGGAACCTTTACCTATTTATCCTTTGCCTTCTCAAAACCCCATGTAATGTTCCCAAGCCAATTTTTTCGCTTGGGAACACTAGCTAACCACTGTGTTATCCCCGATATCTAGGGATAACTAGGAGATCATGTCTCGAGGCCCACAGGTCATAGACATGGAGTGCCGAGAGCGGGATTGACTTGAGCATGGCCCTGGAGGGCCCTTCATTTCTTCTTCGTCAGTTTGTCCTGTCAGCAGTAGCAGTTTCCATCACCACTGGCCTGGACTTGCATCAGAGAGGACTTTTGCTCCATGAGGTAATTGGTCCGAGGTATCATGGTATGTGTCATATTTGATCGTTATAACCTTCTCATATATGCATTAGGTTCCTTTCATTTCTGATCACTGCTTGGATCTTACACTAATCCACTTGACCATTGTTGGGGTG
>ML795046.1:199701-210885 GCA_009831015.1 Picea engelmannii | reverse complement strand
AGATTCCTTCTATAGATGATTTTTCCCCAGAATATCTTACAGAACTGCATGAAGACACCATCCTTGACAGGAGAATGAGAACTTCAAAACGAGGAAATGTGGAGTATCTTCGAGTTGGTCTTAAAGGCACAAATCCAAGCAAATCCAAGTGGATTGAGGTTGGAAAGGTGAGGGAACTATACTCTCATCTTTAGATAGACTGAAAATAGTCTTTTGGAGGTCCAAAATGTTTCCAATGGGGAGGTGTGATCCAGGGGATCAAATTTTGCTCAAAATTCAAAGTGCTAGGAATCACTTCAAATCAAACAGGAGCATAGGTCTCGTCGTCATGAACCCAATGCAACTCGTTTGGGTTCAAAAGGACGTCGGATGAGAGAGATATCACGTTCTGTTCAAAATGACAAACAATGAAAAAAAATTGTGCTGACTGTACAGTCCATACATTTCGTATAGATGGTGACGTGGCAGTCTGTACGACACGTGGCAGAACCATACGACACATGGCAGAGCTGAGTGGTGGACAATTGGTAGTTAGGTGGACAAATGAGCTTTGGACACGTGGCATCTTGGTGGCTAATAGCATGGTGACACGTGGCCCAATCAATGGCCGCCACGTGTCACCTGGATGGTGGTTTAAAAGATTTGCAATCGGCAGGACTCGACCCCGCAACCTCTGAGCAAGGGAAGAGACTTGGGAAGGGCCGCCCAACCGGCGCGCCACCGTATGCTTCTTAACGCATGAATGTATTTTTTATTATTTAAATTTGCATTTGTTTTGGATTGGGTGTGGTCCGGGCCGGGGCTAAGCCCCGGCCCCCGGTCATGTGTTGCTACCATATAACCTTCGCCCGTGCGTTTCAAATGTTTAAACACCCACGTGCCTGGGCACATGGATCTTTCCATGTGACTTGGGTTTAAACTTAACCCCTTTTGTATATTTGCGCGCGGTCGTATGGCGCTTCATATGCCCACGGTCTTAGACGGTTAGGGGCTGGTGCGTAACCGTCCTACAGTTCACACCAGTTGTGCAGTTACACCCGGTGCTGGGTTTTTCCACATAAATGTGCGTGGGGGCTAGGTTGAGGCAGCAAGGGTGCATTTTGGCGATCCGGAGACAAGTTTGAAGGGGAACTTCCAGGAAGCCTATCTTCTTCAATTTTTGGCCAAACAAGGTGCCGAAAAAGCCCAACTAGGGGTTTTTGGACGTTCTGAATCCATTGGAGCTATCTATTTGGAATTTTGAGCATTGTAAAGCACATATTTGAGCACTTTGAGCAAATAATACAAAAGATCCATTGGAAGCTGGACCAGGAGATGTAGCCCAAGAGAGGGGTGAACTCCTTTATCATTTGCTGTGTTATGTGTTTTTTGTTCACTGTTTATTGCTATTGTTTATATGCATCTTGAATGAGTAATTTCTATTAAAAAGTGTTGCAAAATTGATCCATTTTCATTTTAACACATAAATTAAAATCTTGCAAATATTTTCAAGAATACAAGTCTTCTTCAATTTTAGATTAGCCGCTCAAAGCAGTCGCCGGTGGCCAAAGTGAAAGCCTCTAAATCAGATGTGAATTTTGACTCTGAGCCAGAACCAGAAAGGGGAAGATGGATCATTGACGCAGAACCCAATGCCACCGTTGCTACCACCAAGCTCTAGCCTAGTGAACCAGATGAACCAGAAGAAGGAGAGCGCCTCTTCCATTCACATATGTGGGTAAAAGGCACCCCGCTGCACTTCATAGTTGATAGAGGTAGCCAGAAGAACCTCATATGTGACCTCTCCACACAGAAAAAGCAAGTAGATAAGGTCGTGGAAGAATATTCATATATCTTCTCCTCACCTACAGAGGTACCGCTGCACTGCCAGGTCAAGAACCCCATCTCTCTGACCCCCGATGCACCGCTGCTCAATGGGCCAGTCTATTGTCACTCTTTGTTAGAGAATGAGGAGATCAAGTGAAAGATCCAAGAACTGCTCCACAAGGGGCACATCCTCCCCAGCTCATCACCTTGTGGGAGCCCAATCGTGCTGGTACAGAAGAAAGATGGAACTTGGTGACTCTGTATTGATTACTGGGCTCTGAATAAAATCATAGTCAGAAACCGGTACCCGATTCCCCGAATCGATGACCTCCTTGATAAACTCACGGGGGACAAATACTTCAGTAAGATTGATTTGAAGTCTGGCTACCACCAGGTCTCGATAGAACAAACAAATGTATGGAAGACCGCCTTCAAGTCAAAGGAAGGAATTTTTGAATGGTTGTTCATGCCCTTTGGTTTGAAAAATGCTCCAGCCACTTTCATGAGGATGATGGATGATATCCTGCGACCATTCACCAATAATTTTGTAGTGGTGTATTTGGATGAAATTCTAATTTACAACAAGACTTGGGCCGAACACTTGCAACATATCCAACAGGTTCTGCACACTCTGCGACAACACAAGCTATACGCCAACTTGGAAAAATGATCCTTCAGCATGGACAGGGTTCATTGCATGGGAAACATCATTGATCAACATGGCGTACATGTGGATCCAGCCAAGATCCAAGTCATCCGTGACTGGCCAACCCCAACAACACTCATTGAGCTTCAGAGCTCCTTGGGTCTTGCCAATTTCTACCACAGGTTCGTGTTGGGATTCTCCCATATTGCATGGGCCCTCAACCAAATAAACAAGGGTGGTGGTAAGGATAAATTTGTGTGGGGCCGGTCCCAACAAAAAGTGTTCGATGATTTGAAGTAGTGCTTGTGCTCAGCCCAAG
This sequence comes from Picea engelmannii, assembly GCA_009831015.1. NCBI lineage: Eukaryota > Viridiplantae > Streptophyta > Pinopsida > Pinales > Pinaceae > Picea > Picea engelmannii. The sequence goes on along the minus strand of ML795046.1, from coordinate 208,114 downwards.
TACTTTCACTACCAGACCTGCAACATCCCTTTGAGATCGAGACAAATGCTTCAGACTATGTCATGGGCGCCGTTCTCACTCAACACGGCCACCCCGTGGCCTATCATAGTGAGACACTGTCAGATACTGTCTGTAAGTACCCTACTTACGACAAAGAAATGTACTCCATTATGAAAGCATGTTGCTAGTGGAGACATTACATTCTTGGGAAGGAGACATTCATCCACACTGATCATAAGCCACTGCAGTTCATGTAGACACAGGGAAAGTTGCAGAATGACTGCCATCAAAAGTGGTCCACATACTTGCAACAATTCCACCTCAACATCAAGTATAAAACATGAAGCACCAATCACGTCGCTGATTGCCTCAACAGACTGCCAGTCGCGACACTCTCCATGGTGCTAGACTCTTGCGGCCATGATACATATAGATGGCCCCAACTCTATGAGACAGACCCTGACTTCTCCACCACCTACCAAATGTTGGGTGAAAACATAGTTGTCGATAATTTCCATCTCCAGGATGGGTTGTTGTGTCGTCTGGGCCATATCTGTGTTCCATCAAGTGAGCGAGCGAAGCTGATCTGGGAATCCCACTATAGTAGGGTGGCAGGACACTTCGGTGTCGAAAAGACAGTGGTGATGCTATAGAAACATTTCTACTGGCCAAAAATTAGATAGGAGGTGAGCAAGTATATCAGGTCCTGCACTGCTCGTGCTATTGCCAAAATGACCAATAAGAAACAGGGCCTGTACACCTCTCTTCCTACTCCTGACAGGCCATGGGAATCCATATCAATGGACTACATGTCGGGCCTCCTGTCCACCAAGTAGGGAAATGATTGTGTTTTTGTGGTAGTCGATCGCTTTTCTAAGATGGCGATTCTGGTTGCCTGCAAGAAGAGCATCACAACAGAGGCCACTGCCAAGCTCTTCTTTGAATGAGTCCGGGTACATTTTGGAATCCCACAAACCATTATCTTCGATCGGGATAATGAATTTCTCAGCACATTCAGGTCGAGCCTTTGGTCACTGTTGGACACCAAGCTCACCAAATCCATGGCCTTTCACCCCCAGATAGATGGTCAAACTGGGGTTGTAAATCGAATGATTGTGCATATCCTTCACATGTATAATTCAAAGCACCCTCTCACATGGGATGAGAGCCTTCCCTATGTCCAACATAGCTACAACCAAGCCCTGCATAGCTCAATTGGCCACAACCCCTTTCAAGTGGGGTTGGGATTCCAACCATTGGGTCCCATAGATGTTGCACTTCCCCTTGCTGTCACCTCGACCGACTCATCTCTTGCTCCAACTGAAGTTGACAAAGCCACTCAGTTCATTGAGCAGATCCAACACATCCGCAAACAGGTTCAAGATATCCTACAAAATTCCAATGACAAGTACAAACAATGCCATGATCAACATCGAGTGCCACATAAGTTTCAGGTGGACGACAAAGTTTGGTTGCACTTGCAGAAAGAATGCCTTACAGGACCCCATCAAAAGCTTCACCCACTCTGTTATGGGATGTACACTATCACCAAGACCGTGGGGGATAATTCTTTTGAGCTCAACATTCCTCCTTTCCTTGGCCTGCACACAGTGTTCAACGTGGATCTCCTTCGCCCTTATTTCCCACCATTATTGGACACCTCAGAAGCAACAGAAAAGCTGACACCACCATAGCTCAACCTTGACTGCATACAATAGGAATCCAATGATCAGATTGTGGATAGACAAATCAAATTCACTCGACAATAAAGGATCCAACTTTATCGAGTCGTCAAAGCAGGGCAGCTCCTAAACCAAGTCAAGTGGCTCACCCGGGGCCAAATTCAATAGAAATTTCCTCATCTGATGGGGGACCTCAATGAAATGGAGACCATTTCTTCTTAAGGAGGGAGGATTGATCCATATGAATATCGGTGGCCTCCCACCTTTTGTAACTGGCTCAAAACAATTTTCTGACAATTTTGACAATTTACTATTTTTAGCAGTTTTAACTTTCAGGGCCATTTTGAGGGCCTAAATGAAGGTTTTTTGGGATGGAGCTCCTTAATTATAGTCAAAGGAATAATTGAGACCCCAAAATGAATCTCCTCGATGATACCTTTCCAACGGGCTATCACACGCCTAAAACGGAGATCGTATGCAAAAGTTATGACCCCATGAAGTTGATGTACTAACTTACCCAAACGGGCCCCCCATGAATTTTGGTGCTTCATCTCCTAAGGTTAGGTTTTTGGATGGATAGGGATTTTGGCATTCTTGCTTATTGTAAACATTCCTTCAGAGCCTCATTGTAACCTTCTTCTTGCGAATGCGCGCTACCGTCACATCTCTTCTCAAAGATAAGCTGCCACCATTCCAGTAAGCTTGTTTCCGCTGCATTTTACAGTTCCAGATTATTTCGTTATTGAATAGAAAACTAGTTTTACTGTATCTCTGTCATTTTGTGTTAAGAAACTGTAAATAATCTGTATTCATTTTGTTCTGCTCATAAAATCTGGATCACTTTGAGAGGGCATTTGGACGACTACCACACATTGTAACAACCTTGATCTCTGCTGCGTGATCGTTCACTGACGTGTGCATGTGGCAGGTGACCATAGACCATTGCAGGTGCATCCAAAATGATGACCCCATCTAGGGAACAATGCCTCTCTTCAAAATTTTTCACGTCTAACGTACACCTTTCCTTCACAATGGATGAGATTCCATCACTGCGTGGCGTATGTTTTCCACGCAGGTATCTTTTAGAGTCCAAGTCCATGCCACGTCTGAGGAAACAAAAAACGGTGTCGGTTGATCATGAGTATGGTATCGTTTGCAATTTGGATACTCGAAGCCTTCTCTTGAGAGACCAGTTTCTCCTTTTTAGGTTCATCACTTTCCTTTGCAAGACCATGCTCCATTTTAGCTTCTTCTTTGAACTGGAAAGAGCCGCACGAACTTTCTTCATGGCGGGTTCACATTCCCTGAAGTGTTTCACATTCCCTGAAGTGTTTCACATTCCTTTCTTCCGACACCCTCTGTGTCTCGCGTATATGTATGATCATATCCTGCGCTTCCCTGAGTTGTTTCTTTAGCCAAGTCACGTTTCAATCACGACCTTGTGATGCTGATACTTCGAGGGTGTTTGCTGCTAACTGTTGTCTCAGCTCTGTGTTTTACGGGTATAGCTCAATAATAGCAAGCTGCGTTTTCTTCAGCTACTATGACGGCTTACGAATGTCTACACTTTTGGTGTATGTCCTCTTCCTTTTGCCCCTAATTTCTTGACTTGTGCCTTAGATGGGCTCCAGCCGAATAACACACATGAGTAAAAATTCGGTGGCTGACTTTGCGTGCGGCTCGCTTGGGACTCGGGTCTCCTCGACTTCCTTGTTTTTCCTTGGCCTGCCCCTGCTCTGGGGTATTGACTATTGGGGGGACAGGGATTCCAATGTCCTTCCTTCCTCCGTAGCCCTTCGTGCTTCAACCTCCGTGCGGTGGGATGTTACCCTTTCCGCGGGTAGACGGAAATATCCCTTTGGATCCTTGGGGATGCCTGCTGCAAATAGAAACGAATCCCAATTATTTACCAATCACCTTAACTCCTCCACCAAGAATAATTTAATCAGCGAGACATGCAGTACTTTCCTCTTGGGCTGATCTATTTCATCTCGGGTGTTGTCTTCCATTTCTCGGAGGATTTGGTGTAACATAAAGGGAAGATTTAACGATCTCCTCCCTGTGAAGTGCATCAATAAACTAATGTGTTGCGGATGTATTATGTCAAACCTTCCCTCACAGGTGAAATAATTCCTAATTACTTCCATGAGTTTCCGAAAGGGCCCTTGCAAATATCTACTTGGAACGCTCGTTTCGACTTTCCCACCTAAACAATCTCACTTGATGAAGTCTTTGTAACACCACGTGTCCAGAGGCATACCCTTAAACCACTTTTCACCGCACACAGGAATCTCTGTCGTGGCCGAGAGAGTTTCCTCTGTCACCTAGAAAACGACACATGCAATTACCGCACGGGACCCATCGAACCTGTGTGCGAACTGCTATGCTAGTTTCATGTTGAATCCTTGAATTTTCTGAAAAAGGTCATGCATCCAACCTGCTCAAAAGACACCCTAACCTCCAAATCTTTGTTGACAAACATCAAGCTTTTAGGCTCGGGCCCAACATTCCTACCAATTTGCACACCTTTCCTTATGTTATGGGATGTCGTCATGGTAAAACATGTATTGGTTTTGCGTGTGGTGAATTTTGTGTGAGCCAAAGGCGATAGTATCAATTGATATGGGCTTGCGAGAAAAATTACATGTGAAGAGTAAACTTGACTGATAAACAAAATGCATGTAGAGTGCTCGGAATTTATAATCGGGTGGGCTTGAAATGGAAACGTGCTGGGGGACACTGAATTAATTGCGAATGGAGGTTTCAGAGCGAGGTTGAATATTTTCGCAGTACATCCATGTGATAGGTACACTTCAGAGTGTGTGAAGTACAATTGATAAGAGCTGCATGGCATATGTGATAAGAGCACCATGATTTTTCATTCTTTCTGACTTCATAATGAGCTGATGATGGTCACTTCGTCTGCCAGAGTGACTTCTATTTAACAACTTGCCTCGACTTTAGGCACGCAAGACCTTCTCTTATGACAGGACCCGAGTCTTTGGGAAAATACCTTTACCCCTTGCACATGCTTGGTTTTGACATCCATTCCCGACTCCAAGTGCCAACCAACCATTTGATGACTTCAACCTATTCAATTTATGGTACCTAACCTCACACGCTTTGACACATGGAATATGAATCGACTAAGACCGACTCTAAATGAAAAAATGACGGTGCTAATAGCTGGCTCCAACGAGGATTTCTATCCTCCCAGTGAGGTGGAAAAGAACAACAAACCAGGTGCCTGACCATTGGGCCTTATTCGACTTCCAGACTCTGAAACAACAGAAAAAAAAAATGCAACCTAAACCTTCTTGACACAGTTTCGACCAGAGTCAGCATAAATTCAGGGCCTTCACTCTGGGATTCAATTTTCTGCTGACATGCTGACTCGAAAAAACTCTCTTTGAAAGAAAGAAAACAAAAAATAAAATGACTATTTAGAATGACAATGAGATTTAAACTAACTTTACTGCACTAGATAGTGTTTGAGAAACCTGCCATTTACAGGCCCCCAACCAGTGGATTCTTCATTGAATACTTCTAACAGATATGTATTGTTCCCACGATATGCGCATATTCTGAACGAACCTGTCCAAAGATGATCAAATTTTCTGTGTTTTCCCTTATCTTTGTTTCTCGCATCCCACATTAGCACTATATCCTCCACCTGAAATTCCTCTTGTTTAGAGTGTTTGTCAAAAGTTTTCTTCATCCTGTCCTGGTGAAGATACGATCAGTTATAGACCAGCTCCCACATCTGTTGCACGTCAATTAACTGATTTATTCTTCTTAGCATATCATCTAGCTCGGCCTCTTGCTCTTGCAACAATTTCCTGACGGGAAACCAACGAGGTAGGGAAAATTGCATCCGCGCCATATGCAATTTGGAATGGTGACGTGGAGATGGAATTTTTGGTAGTGACTCTGTCTGCCCACATAGTGTAAATAAGTTTCTTATTCCAGGCCTTCTTGTTGTCCTGCAAGAGTCTTTTAATGATCCTGGTTAAGCTCTTATTAGACGATTCTGCTAACCCATTACCTTGTGGCTAATATGCTATAGAATGTCTTAGGGTTATATTGTAGTCCTTGAAAAACTTCTCCATTTGCTTGGACTTGAAAGAAACCACATTATCTGTGATGATCTTGATGGGACACCCGAACCTAGACATGATGTTGGTCTCCAGGAACTGGATAATGACCATGTCAATGGCCTGCTTTGTCAGAATCATTTCGATCCATTTTGTGAAATAATCTGTGGCCGTAAGTATTCATTTGCGCTGCATTGAGGATGGAAGATGAATCTCTCCTATAAAATCTAGGCCCCATTGCATGAACGATGCTTCGACCGAGATCAATTTCAGCGGTAGGGGTTGCAGCTTTGTCCTTCCATCGAAAATATGACACTCGTAGCAACTGGAAACTTCTTTGTACACGTCTGTGAAGATGGTGGGCCAATAGTAACCCGCTCTAAAATTTTTGTGCGCGGTGGTTTTCTAGTAGTGATGTCCCCTGCATTCGCCTTTGTGGAATTCTCTAATGGCCTGTTCCGCGTCATCTTCTAGTATGAAGCTCAACAATATCCCTCCTGGATCTTTCCAATACAATGAGTTGTCCAGGATGTAAAACTTAGTAGAATTGAGCTTTAAAAATTTGGCCTTCGTCTTACTTAACCCTGGAGGGGCTTGTAGATTCCTCAACACATAAATGATATCCGTATACCAAGTTGAATCGATGAACTTCTGAGCCACCTACGCGGTTGTTTCTACCTGAGGATTTTCTGATAAATCAACGATGAAATTGATTCCCAGGATGTCGCAGTTCGATTTCACCATTAGTTTTGCAAGGCCCTCTCCTTTGATCAACTTTGTGGGCTTGATTTCAAGGTCATATTCCAACATGGCCGTGATCCACTTACCTCTTCTTCCCTTCGGGTCAGGGTGAGTTAGGATATCATTGACTGCTAGGCACATAAGTGATAACGTGGGCATGTAGTATGTAGGTTTTGAACTCCTTTAGGTCTTTCACTAAGGCGTATGCTTGTTTCTCCATAATGTCATACCTCAATGGGGAATCCCTCACTATCCTGCTAAAGTAGGCTATAGGATTCTCAAAGTTCTAATCGTCTTTCTGTAACAATACACCATCAATGGTATGCTCTGAGGCGAACGAGAACAAGATGAAGTCCTTCGTGAAGTCCGAGATGGCCAACACAAGAGATTTGTTCAACGCTATCTTGATGTCTTCAAATGATTTTCTGGCTTCGGGGTTCCATTTGATCTCGTTCCCCTTTTTGAGCATGTAGGTGATATGTTTTATGATTTCCGCCAAGTTCAGGATGAACTTTCTCAGGAAATTCACCTTTCCGAGGAAAGACTGCACCTCCTTCTTGCTGCGCAGATTATTAATTTTTAGGATTCCTTCAACCATACTGGGGTCTATTTTTATACCTTCTTTCTAGATGATGTGCCCCAACAGTTTCCATTCTTGCATTCTGAAATGCGATTTTTTCTGATTCAAAGATATGCCGAACTTCTTGCACTTTTTGAAAACTTTCTTCAAATGCCCGAGGTGTTGTTCATTGGAGTCAGAGTACATCGTGATGTCATGCATATAGATCACGATAAATTTTTCTTTTTCCTCAGCAAATTCTATATCCATCGCTCACTGGAAGGTAGCTCCAACATTCATTAGGCCGAAGGGAATCTTAGCATACATGAATGTCCCCCATGGTGTCGTAAAAGCTGGATTTTCCCGGTCATTTGGATTTACGATGACTTGATTGTAACCTGATAAACTATCCAACATAGACATCCTATGGGACCCCACTACCTTCTGCAGGATATAGTCCATCTTCGGGAGCGGGTAATTGTCCTTGAGGGACACTTTGTTCAAATTCTGAAAATCTACGCACAACCTTATTTCACCGCTCTTTTTCCTTACAGGCACCAGATTTGCAACCCATTTCGAAAATCTCAAAGAAACGATAATTTCGGCTTCGAAAATTTTCTTTACCGCCTTTTCAACTAGCGGTAGTAGGAGGGGATTTATCCATCTCAGATTTTGCTTGAAAGGCTTATGGTCTTCTTTGAGAGGAATGACATGCTAAATCACTTTGGTTTCATAAAATTTCAAGTCATCGTAACTCCAAGCGAAAACGTCGGGAAAATCCTTCATGAGCTTGATGTAATCCTGTTTGACCTTTGGACTGAGCGTCTTTGATAATTTGATTATTTTCGGGTTCTCCTGGGTTCCGATATTATAATCCTTGACATCCTCTTCATTCGTAGTGATCTTGGGATTTCTATCCACATCGTTTTCAACAAAAAACTTTTCTAACAAAACTAATGCTTTTGGGATGTTGTTATTATTTAGATGTACTATGTTCCTTAAAACTATTTGGTTCTTGAAAGGGTCATCATCAATGTGTGCATCTGCGCTTTCATCTTCATCGCAACAACACTCGTCATCAATGTTCATATTAGTGAACTCATCGCTCATTTGGAGAAACCTCTCCACCTGTTTGTCGTCCTCAAACACCTGCCAATACTTGATATTATCGGGCACCTCCATCCTGTGTTTGAATTCGATCTCATACTTTCTGTTTTGAAAAATGATAATTTTAAAAACTGAGGCCGAGGTGGCCAAGGCATCCATAGTTTGATTCTACCCCCTTGGGATCACTGATAAATTATACTTTGAGAATTCTTCGAGGAGATCGAGCACTA
>ML795046.1:179662-194682 GCA_009831015.1 Picea engelmannii | reverse complement strand
GACCACATCCATAACCAGATTCTTAGAAGGGATTTGGGTCAGTGACACAACCAAATCTTTGATCAGACCCAAACATTTCGCTTTCCTAAAATTGAAAGAAAAAATATTCTTATAGGGCTTGGTGATGTCCAGCCCAACTCGTCCATGATCACTTGGGGCATGAGATTGTGCGACAGACCCAAATCCAACATGGCATTATGCAAGGTCATATCGTGGACCTTGATACTAACATAGAACGAGGGAGCGTCCTCAGTATCACCCCTATCCTCCACGCGCGGACCGAAAAAAATGGCAGGGTGATCATCGTGGACATTCAAAGTGTCAGGAGTTTCCCCCATATTTAGAATTTTAATAATCTGATCCTGATATTCTCCTTTCTTGATGAGTTCGTTGAAAGGGATGAATATTTTAATTTTGGCCATTTCGTTCTCAAAGTTAAAAGGGGGAGATACTTTTTCTACCTCCTTGACGCATGTCTCCTGGCTTGTTTCTGGCGCTCTCCTTGGAAATTCCTCCTTTGAATTTGCCTTTTCTGTCGCATCCTTGGTCGGGTTGTCTTGCTTCGGTTAGCTTATGGAATGGATATCCATCGGAGTTTTCCTTATGGGATTCGTTTGCTAAGGCTCTCTTGTGGTATTTGTCTGCTGAGGCTCCGTGGACGCCTTTTTTCTCTTGAGGTTGTATTGATTTTGGAACTACATTATGGCATTGTGGTAGCCTTTCCTGAATTCCTCTGTTTCCCAAGACAATGTGTTGTCCGTCTCCAACATAATGTTGTTATTTTCTCTCATGTATTGATCATTCTCTCCCTTCGTTAAGAACACACACGTGTCTTTGTTGTCACAACAATGCATTTGGTCCTTGAACATCTGATCAAAATCTTTGTCCGCGTAATTGTTTTGGAACAGGGGCCTTATTTGTTGGTCACCCTGGTCTCTATGTTCTCTCTACCTGATCTGTGGGACCAGACCTTTTCTAGGGTTCTGATTCCTAGGTTGGGGATCATGTTGTTATCGGGTGGCGGGTTTGTTTCCCAGGGACATTATTTCCATCACTTTCTCCATTGTCTTCATCATCAAGTCGAACTTGTCCTCTGAGGGTCGAGAGGTCGATGGATGTGCATCTCCTTGGGGTTCCTCCCGCCTTTGTTGAAGTTTTGTTTTATCTTTCCCGACGCCATTAGGTTTACCTCAAATTTGATTTCATTGCTCATCATAGCGTCTAAATTTGCAGATCTTCTCTCCCTTAACAACAAGGCGAAATCACTGTCGAAGGAGTCAGCGTATTGAAGCTACGCAACCCCAGGACGCGGCTGAAATTCTGCAGGACTCGAGTTGTAAAACCTCATGAAATGGGTCGAGAACTCTTGCACCATAACATTTGATGCTCTCTTCATAATGTTATACTGTGTTAGCAACTGCAAAGGATTATTTTTGTCTCCCCATCTAGTAATGAAATACGTTTCAAATGCGGTGAAGTATTGACTGCTTGCTGCTGGGAGCGCTTTGAACCACTTTCTCACCTCCCCTGAAAGAATCTGTGTGAAAAACCTCATTTTCGCATTTGCATGGTCTAATTCTTCTAGATCAATGAAATGGTTGAACCAATCCAAATGTTTTTGGGCTGAAACATTTACTTCAATGTCGTAGAGCTTGATCCTTTGATTGTAGTTCTGGGGCAAATCATGTAGTTGGGATGGCAGAACAAGGAGGGCGAATCTGGCGGCCATTTATCTATGGGGGTTTAGGATTTGGGGGACGTTCTAAGTGGGATTTTCAACTTGCGGGATTAGAGATCGAAATCTCTCCTTGTAAAAAACTATATGGTCCAAGTTGGTTTCTGATTTAGGCCTGAACAAAGTCTGTTCGAACAAAGCATCAAACTCGAGGTCGTCAATGCTTTGAGCCCTGTCCTTGGGCAAGGGTATATTTATGTCTAGGTAATAGAATGGGTCTTGCGGCTTCTCCCTTACCTTGCGTAGAAGTATCTTGGGATCATACATGAGCTCTACAGGGCCAGGGTCAGGATTGGCTCTGGTATAAATTTTTTTCAGAGCTAGGTTTTGTGAATGGCGCTACTACGTGGTACTAGTCTTTTTCACTAGAGTCGCCAAGGTAAAGGTTTCAGCCAATACAAATGTTTCCCCCACTGTTACCCTCATGGGTCAAAACTATAGCTTTAGTCGTTCTCCCAGGGTAAATTTATTCAATTGCTTCCTCGACAACGACACGAGAATGTTAGCGCTCTGTAAACTTCGCTCGGATGAGAAAACGAATGACAAAGGCAACCTACAAACCAACTTTGAGGCCCAAAACTAGCCTTTTGGACCTGGAGAGGGCTCTCTCTGGAGACTTCGTCTTTGTACAGGATATAACTTTAAACTTTGGGCTAGATTTAACACTTTTAAACAATATTTTTTGGTTCTATTGGTGAAAGAAAGCAATACCTTGGGCTATGGAGTAGATTTAAGAAAACGACAAAAGAAAATGACTCAGTGACTGAACTCGAGAGGATAAAGGATAAATGAGAAACAATCTTCAGTTAAAAATCATTGTGTGTGGTGAGAGAAAAACACATGAAACAACTCGAAGCACCGCTGGGGATGAATTCAGAGTTAACTTAGAAGAAACATGGTTTGTCTAAATTGCGCGAATCTAGAGCACTGCGCAATGAATTCTAAATTCGAATTCATGTTCCGATTTAGACATAAATTAAATATTTGAATATAAAGAGCACAAGAAAGAACATACACAAAGAAAGAATACAATACATCAGATTGCCACCATTAGAATATTTTCATCAAAGCTTCAGGAATTTTGCATTAAGTTTCAATCGGATAAAAAAACTACAATCAATAGTCACTATCTACACTGTTTTTCCAACCAACCTAGCTTACATTGAAAATATGGAATATATAGGCAAGGGTGTGCTGCTTGGGCTACCCTGCGCTCTAACTACTATCCATAGAAACTAGGTTTTGACTACTCTCTGTCAGATGGCTCTTGGAATGGCCTTTTGCTAAAAATAGAACTGACGATATTTAGTCGCATCATAGTCGCTCGTCTTTGTCGCGACGTTTCAATCATCATCAAAATCTCGTCGTTAGAAAATGATGTGTCGATGCTTTCCTTTGACAGGGCATCTGGACGATCAAGTGTTCTGTCATACTCCTGCCACACATTGTAACGGCCTTGATCTCTATTGCGTGATTGTTCGTTGGTGTGTACATGTGGTGGGTGACCACAGACCGTTGTAGGTGCCTCCAAAATGATGACCCTGTTGGGTATGTGTTATATTCTTTGCACGAGTAGTAGTTTCACGTATTTAGGTGGATTTTTGGCACATGGTATTTTCCGATGGTTTTCTATTTCCGGTTAAGGAATTAGGGTTTTGGACTAATCTAGGTCATTGGGTTAGGGTTTTAGATGCCGATGGCTCCTATATGTATATTGTATTGTAAACAATGTATCACAATGAATGAATATAGAATATGCTGGTTTTCCCGGTTTGGGTTTCCAGGGGAAAAATATCTGTGTAATGTTTGTATTTTCCATTGTATCTTTTCTGTTCTTTTTCTGAATATCTGTTTGCAGTAGATATTGTACAAGGTTAGAATTTACATTTGGTATCATAGATTTATTGGCTTCAGGGGGACGCCTTTGTGATAAAGGGTTTGGCTCGGGACTATGATAAGCCTTGTTACAATGGGAGATTTGTGATATTGTTCGTTGGTGCGTACATGTGGCGGGTGACCACAGACCGTTGTAGGTGCCTCCAAAATGATGACCCTGTTGGGTATGTGTTATATTCTTTGCACGAGTAGTAGTTTCACGTATTTAGGTGGATTTTTGGCACATGGTCTTTTCCGATGGTTTTCTATTTCCGGTTAAGGAATTAGGTTTTTGGACTAATCTAGGTCATTGGGTTAGGGTTTTGGATGCCAATGGCTCCTATATGTATATTGTATTGTAAACAATGTATCACAATGAATGAATATAGAATATGCTGGTTTTCCCGGTTTGGGTTTCCAGGGGAAAAATATCTATGTAATGTTTGTATTTTCCATTGTATCTTTTTTGTTCTTTTTCTGAATATCTGTTTGCAGTAGATATTGTACAAGGTTAGAATTTACATTTGGTATCATAGATTTATTGGCTTCAGGGGGACGCCTTTGTGATAAAGGGTTTGGCTCGAGACTATGATAAGCCTTGTTACAGTGGGAGATTTGTGATATTGTTTGTTGGTGCGTACATGTGGCGGGTGACCACAGACCGTTGTAGGTGCCTCCAAAATGATGACCCTGTTGGGTATGTGTTATATTCTTTGCACGAGTAGTAGTTTCACGTATTTAGGTGGATTTTTGGCACATGGTCTTTTCCGATGGTTTTCTATTTCCGGTTAAGGAATTAGGGTTTTGGACTAATCTAGGTCATTGGGTTAGGGTTTTGGATGCCGATGGCTCCTATATGTATATTGTATTGTAAACAATGTATCACAATGAATGAATATAGAATATGCTGGTTTTCCCGGTTTGGGTTTCTAGGGGAAAAATATCTGTGTAATGTTTGTATTTTCCATTGTATCTTTTCTATTCTTTTTTCTGAATATCTGTTTGCAGTAGATATTGTACAAGGTTAGAATTTACATTTGGTATCATAGATTTATTGGCTTCAGGGGGACACCTTTGTGATAAAGGGTTTGGCTCGGGACTATGATAAGCCTTGTTACAGTGGGAGATTTGTGATATTGATTTTTCAGGTGAAAATAAATGGCAAGAAATTCGAAGATGGAGATCAAGAAGTTTAATGGGAAACATTTTGAGCTGTGGAAGCTCAAGATGGAATATCTGTTGGTGGAAAAAGATCAGTGGATCGCGGTAGATCCAGGTACTGCACCTACAGGAACTTCAACAAATGACTGAAAAAAGTTTGATCGGAAGGCAAATAGCATAATCCGACTGTGTCTCTATGATTCAGTGTTACTGAATGTGTCGGAGGAAGCTACAACCAAGGATTTATGGGAAAAGTTGGGGAAGTTATATCAGTCTAAGTCCCTAGTGATTAAACTATTCTTGAGAAAGAAGCCATATAACCTGAGGATGAGAGATGGAGACTTGGTAGCAGAGCATTTGAATGCCTTCAATACTGTGGTAAGTCAGTTAGTATCTGTTGAGATTAAAATTTCAAATGAAGATAAATGTATCAGTTTATTGTGTTCTTTACCAGACTCGCAGGATAATTTGGTTGTGGCCATAGGTAGAAATACAACTTCCTTGAAATTTGAAGAAGTGGTCTCATCCTTGTTGTCGGAGGAGATGAGACGAAATAATATGGAAGGACAGAGAACAGACGCATTATTTGCAAGAGGACGTTCCCAGGAAAGGAATATAACTAATTTCTCAAGTGGGAGATCTAAGTCTAAGGGTAGATCTAAATCTCCTAGAAATTTTGTAAGGGTATGTTGGAGATGTGGAAAATAAGGGAACTACAACAAGCAATGTAGATCCAAGGTTGAGAAAAAGAATGGATCTGAAGAATCTCATTCTACAGAAGAAAAAACCTCCAAGGAAGAAGGAGGGGATGTGTACTTGGCCTCTTCAAGCACACATGCAGATCATGAGGCATGGTTGGTTGACTCTGGTGCATCCTTTCATATGAATGCCCACAGGGAGTGGTTCTGTGAGTATGAAAGGTATGATGGAGGTAATGTTTTCTTAGGTAATGATTCGACAACCAGAATCATAGGAAGAGGAAGAGTCAAGTTGAAGCTCATAGATGGAAGGATTAGAACACTACCTAGTGTTCTGCACATCCCAGGTTTGGCCATAAATTTTATTTCTGTAAGCAAAATGGACGATGCAGGGGCAAAAACAATATTTGAAAAGGAAACCTGCAGGATGGTTCGAGGAGCAATGGTGTTGCTAAAGGGAGTTCGGTTTGGAACTCTGTATAAGCTGCAAGGAAGCACTATTAGTGATGGGTGTAATAGCTCCATTGTTCCTGATATTGGAGTTGAATAATAAAGAACTCTTAAAGTCCCTGGAGAAAAGGTTATGCTGTGGCATGATATCAAAGACTGGGGCATATCAGAGAGAAGGGTCTTCAACTACTACATGGTAAAGGTATGGTTGAAGGTATGTCTATCTTCTCTATGGATTTTGATTTCTGTGAACATTGTCTATATGGGAAGCATAATCGGGTAAGATTCCCCTCTTGAGCAATGAGGGCAGAAGGAATTTTACAGCTAGTTCACAGTGATGTTTTTGGACCTGTGTCAGTCCCATCATTGGGAAAATCTGTGTACTATGTCTCATTTATAGATGACTTCTCGACGAAGACATGGATATATTTCCTCAGGAAGAAATCTGAAGTCTTTGACATGTTTAAAGAGTTTAAGTCTCTTGTTGAGAATCAAACAGAGAAAATAATTAAGGTGTTGAGGACAGATAATGGCAGAGAGTTATGTGGAAATGAATTTGAAGAATTCTGTAAGAAGTGCGATATAGAAAGGCAGAAGACTACTCCATATACACCTCAACAGAATGGAGTTGTAGAAAGGATGAACAGGATGTTGATGGAAAAAGCAAGGTACATGCTCAGTGGTGTCGGGTTAGGGAAAGAATTCTGGGTAGAGGCAGTGGGTACTGCATGTTACCTGGTCAATAGATCACCCTCATTAGCGTTGGATGACAAGACTCCACAAGAGGTATGGACTGGTAAGGAACCTTCTCTCACACATCTCAAGGTATTTGGATGCGATGCATATGTTCATGTTCCAAAGGAAAACAAGAGTAAGCTGGATAAGAAGGCTGAAAAGTGTATCTTTATGGGATATAAAGATGGTCTCAAAGGTTATAAGCTTTGGAACCCATAAACTAAGAAGGTAGTGTATAGCTGAGATGTGGTATTTAGAGATATGAAGGATGTTGTTAAACAAGAAGTCCTACCAAGTAAGGAAGAACCAGAGAAGATAGAGTTTGATTTAAAGGATGATGAATCAGATTCTACAGAAGAACATGAATTAGAAGAAGAATATCCTCATACTCCAGTATTGAGGATATTGGTTCGAGAAAGAATGCTACTGGAAAGGTATAGTCCATCTGATTTCCGTTCAAATTTTTCTTTGTCTATTACTGATGATGATCCTAGAACTGTCAGTGAGGCAGTGGATTCAGAGGATGGAAATATCTAGAAAAGGGCCATGGACAAAGAAATGGAATCTTTGGATAAGAATGAGGCTTTAGATCTAGTGGATTTGCCATCTGGGAGAAATCCCATTGGAAACAAATGGTTATTTAACAAGAAGTTGAATGCATAAGGAAAAGTGGATAATTACAAAGCTCGGTTAGTAGAAAAGGGTTATTCCCAGGTTGAGGGAATTGATTTTGGTGAGTTTTTTTCTCCTGTTGCCAAGTTAACCTCTATAAGATTTCGATTATTTGTTGCTGCTGCATTTGATTTTGAAGTAGAACAAATGGATGTGAAGACAACATTCCTGCATGGGGATTTGGAAGAAGAAATATATATGAAGCTACCAGAAGGTTATGCTGTGAAGGGAAAGAAGGAGATGGTATGCAAGATGAAAAAGTCCTTGTATGGTTTAAAACAATCACCAAGGATGTGGTATCAAAAATTTGATACTTATATGCTGGGACTTGGCTTCACAAGAAGCAAAGAGGATCACTGTGTGTATTTTAAATTAATTGGTGATCATTTGATTTATTTGGTCTTGTATGTGGATGACATGTTGCTGATAGGAAACAACAAGGAGATTATCTAGGATGTGAAAACTCAGTTGTACTCTAAATTTTACATGAAGGATCTCGGTGCTTCAAATTTCATTTTGGGCATGGAAATTAAAAGAGATCAGAAAAAGAGGAAACTCTGGTTAAATCAGAGAAAATATGTCGAGACAATATTGCAGAGGTTTAATATGTAGGAATGTAAATCGGTCAAGGTTCCTATTCATGTTGGTGTAAAGTTATCTGCGGATCAGTGTCCCAAGACACATGAAGAAGAGGAGGACATGTCTCATGTTCCATATGCAAGTGCAGTTGGTAGTCTGATGTATACAATGGTCTGTATTAGACCGGACGTTGCACATGCAGTGGGAGTTTTGAGCAGGTATATGTCAAAACCAGGGAAGGAGCATTGGACAACGGTAAAAAGAGTTTTCAAGTATTTGTGTGGCACTGCTAGCTATGGATTGTGCTATGAAGGAAGACCGAAATTGGACAGAGTGGTGGATATACATGGCTTTGTGGATGCAGATTGGGCTGGAGATCTGGATCATAGGAGATCTACAAGTGAGTATGTGTTTAACCTGTTTGGAGGAGCAACAAGTTGGATGAGTAAAAGACAGGCTGTAGTGGCACTTTCAACTACATAAGCTGAATACATGGCAACCACTCATGCAAGTAAGGAAGCAATATGGTTACAAAGATTGTGTTGAGGTATTGGGTTGGTACAACAAGCTATAAGGATAGAGTGTGACGGTGAGAGTGAAAATGTTCTGGCGAAGAACTCGACTTATCATTCAAAGACAAAGCATATTGATGTTCAATATCACTTTGTGAGAGACATGATTGAAGAAAAGAAAGTATCACTGATGAAGGTGGACACTTTGAAGAATGTTGCAGAATCATTAACAAAATCTGTGAGCACTGAGAACTTCTCTTGGTGTAGAGGATCCATGGGCATTGCTGCTCTAGATTGTTGACTATCTAACCCTGTAACCCTTTGTATGCAAAGACAAAAACAAGTGGGAGAATGTTGGGTATGTGTTATATTCTTTGCACGAGTAGTAGTGTCATGTATTTAGGTGGTTTTTCGGCACATGGTTTTTGCCGATGGTTTTCTATTTCCGGTTAAGAAATTAGGGTTTTGGACTAATCCAGGTCATTGGGTTAGGGTTTTGGATGACGCTGGCGCCTATATGAATATTGTATTGTAAACAATGTATCACAATGAATGAATATAGAATATGTTGGTTTTCCCGGTTTGGGTTTCCAGGGGAAAAATCATTGTGTAATGTTTGTATTTGCCATTGTATCTTTTCTGTTCTTTTTATGAATATCTGTTTGTAGTAGATATTGTACAAGATTAGAATTTACAGACCCCAGCTAGGGAACACTGCCTCTCTTCAAACTGTTGCATGTCTAACTTACACCTTTCCTTTGCAATGGATGATATTCCATTGCTACACGACGTATGTTTTCCGCCGGTATCTGTCAGAGTCCAAGTCTGCGCCACATCTAAGGAAACAAAAAACAGAGTCGGTCGATCATGCGTCTGGTCTCATTTGCAGTTTGGATACTCAAAGCTTTCTTCTGAGAGACTAGTTTCTCCTTTTCAGGTTCATCACTTTCCTTTGCAGGACCGCATTCCCTTTTAGCTTGTTCCATGCGCTGTCTAGAGCCGCACAAAGTTTCTCCATGGTTGGTTCACATTCCCTGAAGTGTTTCACATTCCTTTCTTCCAACACCCTCTGTGTATCGCACAAATGTATGATCGTATATTGTGCTTCCTTGAGATGTTTCTTTAGCCAAGTTGCGTTTCCCTCATGGCCTTGTGATGCTGATGCTTTGAGGGTCTTTTCTACTAACTATTATCTCAACTCTCTATTTTCCTGTTATAGCTCAGCAATAGCGAGCTGCGTCTTCTTCAGCTGCTGCAACGAATCATGAACGTATGCGCTTTCGGTGTCTGTCCTCCTCCTTCTGCCCCAGCTTTCTCAACTTGTGCCTTCGATGGGATCCAACGGAATAGCACGCATGAGTAACTCTTCGACGACTGACTTTGCGCGTGGCTCGATCAGGACTCGGGTCTCCTCGGATTCCTTGTTTTTCCTTGGCCTGCCCCTCCTCTGAGGTATTGGTTGTTGGGAGGACAGGGCTTCCAATGTCATTCCTTCCTCCGCAGTCCTTCCTTCTTTATCCTCCACGCGGTGCGATGTTACCCTTTCCGCGGGTAGAGGGAAATCTCCCTTTGGATCCTTGGGGATGCCTGCTACAAGTAGAAAAGAATCCCAGTTATTTCCCAATCACCTTAACTCCTCCACCAATAGTAATTTAATTAGCAAGACATGTGATATTTTCCTCTTCGGCTGATCTTTTTTCAGATCGGGTGCGGTCTGCCATTTCTCGGAGGCTTTGGTGTAAGAAAAAGGGAAGATTTAATGGTCTCCTCCCTGTGAAGTGCATCAACAATCTAATGTGATGCAAATGTATTCTGTCAAACCTTCCCTCACATGTGAAATATTTCCTAATTACTTCCATGAGTTTCTGAAAGGGCCCCTGCAAATATCTACTTGGAGCGCCAATTTCGACTTTCCCACATAAACAATCTCGCTTGATGAAGTATTCGTAACACCACACATCCAAAGGCATTCCCTTAAACCACTTTTCACCATGCGCATGAATCTTTGTCGCATCCGAGAGATTTTCCTCTGTCACATGGAAAACGACAACTGCAATTACTACACGGGACCCGTCAAACCTGAGTGCGAACTGCTCCGCTAGTTTTGTGTTGAATCCTTGTATTTTTCTACAAAAGGTCATGCATCCGACCTACTCAAAAGATGCCCTAATATCTAGATCTTCGTTGACCAACATCAAGATTTGAGGCTTGGGCCCAACATTCCTGCCACTTTGCACACCTTTCCTTATGTTATGGGATGTCGTCATGGTGCAACGCATATTGGTTCTGCGCGCGGTGAATTTTGTACGAGCCAAAGCCAGTAGTCTCAATTGACCTGGGCTTGCGAGAAAAATTACAGGCAAAACGTAAACTTGACCGATGAACAAAATGCATGTAGAGTGCTCGTAATTTATAATCGAGCGGGCGAGAAATGGAAACATGCTAGGGGACACTGAATTCATGGTGATTGGAGTTTTCAGAGTGAGCTTGAAGATTTTCCCAGTACATCCACGTGACAGGTACACTTCAGAGTGTGTGAAGTACAACTGATAAGAGATGCATGGCATATGTGATACGAGTGCCGTGATTTTTCATTCTTTTTGACTTCATAATGAGCTGATGATGGTCACTTCATCTGCCAGAGCGACTTCTATTTAACAACTTGCCTCGACTTTAGGCACGCTAGACCATCTCTTTTGACAGTACCCGACTCTTTGGGAAAATAACTTTACCCCTTACACATGTTTGGTTCTGACATCCATTCCCGACTCTAAGGGCCAACCGACCACTTGTTGACTTCAACCCGTTCACTTTCTAGTACCTGACCTCAAACGCTTTGACACACAGAATATGACTCGACCAAGACTGACTCTAACTGAAAAAACGATGACGCTAACATGACCCAAAAGGCCTGAAGGTCAGAAATGCGTGGCAAGCTTACGGGACTTCAGGACTTCGAAACGTCTAGTGCGTAGATAGTAAGGAGGCGTTCAACGTCGAAGTGCCGAAGTTTCTGTTGTCCTATGTGTTAGACGAAGGTTGAGTCCATTCATGGGATCGAACGTTGGATGGACTTCCACTGTGGATGAAGGAACTTGGAGACAATATGTGTGAGGTGGATTCATGTGGCCCTCAACCAATGAATGCCTGAAGAACTTTGGGAAGCCATAACTTACAACCCAAAGCTCAGATTTGAGCCTAGTAGCATTCATTAGAATGCTACAGGTAAGTAGAAGAGCATGAAGACCTCAGACATAGGATTTGAAATGTTAAGGAGAGCGAAATTTTGATTCCCCATCCCTAGGAAAGACACTCAGGGGTCGGGTGTGTTACAAATTGGTATTAGAGCATGGTTACAACACTTGGCCTGCTTGGGCTCATGGACAAGTTGCGTAAAAACCATATTTAAAGTTCTTTTAAGGGTGACACCCTATCTTACCTCTTTCCTAAAGAGTCTGGTTAAACTTTTACTGAAGAAAAGAATGAAACTTTCTACTATGTGTGTGTATTTAATAAATATGAATTGTGTTTGTTCTTAAACTAATAGAATGTTGGCTAACAATAAGTGTTTTTTCTACACTCCAATAGTCAGTAAATCACGATAAAACTACAAGTATAAAGGATGGTGACGCACCATGAATTGGGGGATGGATCCCACAACAAAGACGAAGAATCTGACGAAAGGAGGGCAGTGGAGACCCCTCTAGATCTAACTGAAACTGTAAAGAGCCTCATGGTCGAATTACAAAGTTGCAAGGTCGACAATGAAAGGTTGATAAAGGAGAAAGAAACAAAAAGGCAAATTAATGCAGTCTTGCTGCATCGTTTATCTGATATACAGAGACAACTGCATCATGGAATCGCAACCAGTCAGGTGGACCGGCGACATACGAAGAGAAGTCAAAGTCCACCTGAGATACAAAAACTTGGTCCATCCATAGCGACCTGATTCGCACACCTTACGCCGCGACCATAGTGTCCTGTGGCGTGCGTGCTAAGGCATCCATTGGCACGCCCTCCTAGTTCTATGACTTAACAGCGCTTGTAGAGGGTGTGGGCTTCCTTGTGGTTTGAGCTCGGCTTTGAATTGAAGGTTGGCTAAGTTGAGAACTCGGCCCTATGCGTATGGAGGGACCGAGCTTCAACTTTTTTTAACTTTTGGTTAAGGTTCAAGGGAATGCGTTGTGCAATGGTTTGATCTCTTGTGCTCGGACTTCACATGAGGCTCGACTCAAGCTTGCCTATGGAAGCTTCATTTATTCGTTGAGTATGTTTTCTAGAATGGTTAGTGTCCACATTTGGTATTTTAGGCTTGCAGTGTAGTTACATGGTTTAGTGTTGTAACAAAGTTTGCTAATTGAACTCACATACTCCTTCTTTGCTTATAAATTTTGTTGGGAAGCAATTGAAGGATTCAATGTTTTGTTTTTGAAGTTTGGGAAGAACAAGTTTAGAATTCATTACAATTTTTAGTCATCTCTTACATACTTGAAAATGCAATTTCCAACCATGTTTTTCTTGTTTGGAGGAAAAGAAAAGGGGTTCTAAAGATTTGAAGCAAGTTGGACATTGGTCTTTCATAGCACTCAAACCAGTGAAGTCTTGTAAGTAGACCTGGAGACATAGTAGACTTGTTGGCCACTATAAGCAATCAAACAACAAGATACCCCTCACATAAACAAAGCATTAGACATCAATCGAGATCAGAGACCCGATTGTCATTACATTTCCAACTATTGTGTGCATATTACATTAGTCATTAATGGGCGATTGGTTGATATATTGCAGGCCTTACAACCATCCAAAGAAAACTGAGACATAACTCTCTATATAGGAGAGAAGAACATAGATTCAGAGTATTGCCAAGACTTGTTAGTTATTGGTCCCACTTATTATTTACCATTGCTAGCTAGTGGTCATAGTGTACATGTTACAACCAAGAGAAGGTCTTGTAGTCATCAGATTAAATCTTAGACAAAGTTTTGCATGGACAAATTCAGAGGTTGATCATTATCGCAGGATTCACCGAAACCAGAGAAGCTTGATAAACAACCCTAAATATAGATTGTAGAGATCCTTGTATAGGGTAGAGGAACAAAGGCCTAGTAGCCTCCAAAAACAGAGCTCAACAATTTAAATTCTAGAGAGGATATGTGTTGGTGAAGTGGGTAGGCTATAAATCCCTTATTTACAAATCATTTTGATATGATGCAAAATAATGCTAACTATTATGCACTACTCCAAACATCCTAAGATATATTACTTTCAAATTCAAATTTTAATTTTCTAAATTTTCTAAATTATATAAATATTAATTTATATCCAAAATAATTATATTTATTGATTCATATTATACATTTTTTAATTTCAACCTAAAACAATGTATTTTTTTTAAAAACAACTTATCTTTATGATGTAACATCTTCTTATCAATTTTTTCTTAAGTTTTTATTATTGTGTATGCCAACTAATACTTTAACCACACTACCTTGTGAATATGTTTGAGTAGTGTTCATTTATAATGTGTTTTAAATGCCAAACTCTACCTTACACTATAATACAATGTTGTAAAAGGCATATAACCATAAGTTCATAAAATAAAGTACACCAAAAACATACATAATAAATAATAAAAGAGTACAAGCTAATGCAACCCCACATTTCTCAAATTCTCCACATTCTACTTCGATTATAGCACGATAAAAAATGACTTGAGGTAAGTCTAATCTACACATAATAAATGTCTTTGTATGCTACCATGTACTTTATTCACTAAAATACTTCTCTCTCATCATCACTATTGTGAGTGTTTTATTAAACTTATCTCTAACATCATTTTATTTGAATTTACTTATTTTTATTTAAATTTTTAATTTTCATTGTTTAATTTATTATAGCATTTGTTATTGTATATTTGAAAATTTTAATAGCACTTTCAAATCTTAAACTATTAAATATTTTATTTAAAAAAAATGAGATCTGAACTTGTCAATCACCTTTCCTAATAATTTAATAATAACTTAAACAAAACTTGTCAATCACCTTCCATAATAATTTAAACAAATCTAATTACCTTCCATAATAACTTAAACAAATTTAATAGCAAAGAATAAAAGTCCCTACAATAATAACTTTGTACTTACATCAAATTACACAAGAAAATCAAACCTTGAATTTAGTATTGATACCTTATATCTAAGTCTTAATCATAACCTACACCATGTTTATATTTTATTTGGTTATGTCTTTCCATTTGTGTTTTCTACTCACAAATCTTTTCGATATCCATGATGGAGATTTCATAAGTTGTAGGTGTGAATCTATGAAATTCGTTCCATAAGATTTCAAACAATTAGTTATAGTTAAAAATGTTGATACTGAGAGGGGGTGAATCACTATCAAGTACAATTTAAAACCTTTTTCAAGTTATACTTAAACCATTCAACTATATCCAATGAGGAATGAACAATAGTATAAGAGTTACACCAATACACCACAATACACCATGCACAATATATGAGAAATAATCAATAGTTATTGTTCAAGGGAAGTAATGACTTTCAAAGGTAGCTACAACTTCCAAATGTAAAGGGAGGGATAAAC
>ML795046.1:153106-168542 GCA_009831015.1 Picea engelmannii | reverse complement strand
AAAAAATGAATTAAAAAAGAATAAAATCTATTTTTTACTGAAAAATAAAATAAAAAATACCCTTAAAACAGTTAATTTAAAACACAATAATTGAAAAAAAAAAGAAAAATTGACAATTCTTTTTAATAATAATAAAAACAACAACATAAAAGCAAAAAAAACTAAATCACATTTTAAAAAAATTTAAAATATAAGCATTAAAAACACGTTAATTTAAAAAAAAAAAACTTAAAAAAAATAAAAAAATCATAATTTAAAAAATAAAATAAAAATATAAGCATTAAAAACACATTCATTAAAAAAAAAATGAATTTTTAAAAATAAATACATTTATAAAAAATAAAAATAAAATTATATAAAAAAACCTAAAATATAAATAATTTCAAAAACAAAACACATTAAAATTAAATATTTTTAAAACTTACAAAAATTGGGTGGGGAGGGCATCACCCCCTCCCCCATGGTTGTGTACTACACACAATCCACTGTCATGGGAAGGGGGGCAATGTACAACATGTTTGGGTGTTGTGGGGCATCGCCCTTTCCCACCCAATTTTTAATTTTTTTTTTTAAATATTTAATTTTATTGTGTGTTTTTTTTTTTTAAGATTTTAGGGTTATATATATATATTTGTTTTTTCTTTCGAAAAAAAAAGAGCGTAATTTTATTCATCCGGAGAGACAAAATTACATTTTGTAGGTGCTAGAAGAGCACATTCAAAAAAGGGAAGAAAAAGTGTGAGGGTTACTACCCAAGAACCTATGGTGCTCTGTTCAAGACATAACACTAATCTCCATATGTCCTATAAGATCTTAGACTATGTAGGACAATTTATTACAATACCTCCCCGAAGGCCTATAGAGCACAAATATAACATTTAAAGTGTTTATACATAAAGGACTATTAAGGTTCCATTCTAGTATATACAAGGAAGTTGTAAAAAAACTTGAAGGAGTGAACAATAGATTAAAGTTGTGCTTGATCTGGTTCTTCAATGAAAGGCTGGTGGTAGAAGCTTTGAGTCACATCCCCATTTGATTCTGTTATATGCCAATGTCCATAAGATAGAGAGATTCCTTCTTTTGACAAAGAATCTATTGAGTTCTTGTTCTTGTAAACATGTCGTAGGACAAAAGTGTCAAAAGAATCTAAGATCGTGGTAATTTCCTCCAATATGGGTTGCAATATAATATTGTGGCAGGGCTGAATTTTCCGAGTCCAGTTGATGACATTCATGGAATCACCTATATATATATATATATATATATATATATATATATATATATATAATTTTTTAAATTCATTGTTATGTTTTTATCTCTAGAGAGTTATGGAGAAAGATAGAGTTGGTCCACAAGAATTTTATAACCTAGAAAAACCTTTGGGATAGGTTGGAAGGGATAAAAGTGCCTTTCGAGTTGAGGGTTGTTGCAATAAGGTTGTATGAGAACGTTATTTCCAACTTTAAGAACATTAAGGGCTTGTCGAAAGAAATTAACTGCAATATTGGAGTCAAGAAAGGTTGTCCCTTGTCCCATACCTTTTTTGACATATATACATTGACAAGTTAGAAGATTGTTTGGAAGAAGTAGGTTGTGTCGGCCGAACTCTCATTAGTATAGTCATCAATCTTCTTCTTTATGTTGATGATATCGTTCTTATGGCGAGGAGTCCTCATGATTTTGGAAAGCAACTAAGAATCCTCAAGGATTTTTGCTCCAATATGGGTATGACTGTTAATATTGACAAAACAAAGGTCATGATCATTAAATCTAATAAGATCACATATGATACTTTCATATATGACAACAAAAGCTTGGAGGAAGTGACTCCATACAAATATCTTGGAATCGATATTCACCACATGCTCAACTAGAATTATAACATTGAGAAAATGATAAATGGAGGATGGAAAACTTATTATGGGCTTGAAAACAATTGTAAATCAACTGATCTTTGGATATGCGATAAGAAATAACTCCTCTTCGAGACTCTTGTTACTCCTTTTATTCTATATGGATGTGAAGTTTGGAGATGCAATATCTCTAGAGAGTCATGGAGAAAGATAGAGAAGATCCAAAAGAATTTTATAACCTATAATCTCAAAATTAAAGGAAATGCACCCTATCCTATCCTCCTCTTAGAGGCAATCCTTTCCCCATTGAGAGCACAACTATGACTAGACACCTTTTGTATAAGAACATGTTAAACAACTTGAAAGAAAACATGCTTCCTAAAATTGCTTCAAACTCCAGTCAAAACCACCTTTGACTCAAGAGGGGATGATATATAGATGCCCAGTCTTGGCTAAGCCATTAGGGAATAAAGGAGGAGATCATTTTGCAGAATAATCGTAATATTAAAAATATCATTAAATCAAAATTTAAGGAGAAAATGTGGCGTGATAAAGGGTTAGAGGAAAAAAGAAAAGTAAGGTATTATAAGGAGGTAATCAACCATAATCTAGAAGATAAAAAATATCTCTTTGTTTTGACAAGTGTAAAGAAAACAATAAGCATCGCTCAAACAAGAACAAATTCTCATGAGTCCATGCTTAAATTGGGCATTGGTCAATTCCTGAAACGCCTTGGGATGAAAGAGTGTGTCACCTTTGTGACACTAAGATGGTTTAAGATGAAAAACATTTTTTCTTAGATTGTCCAACCTATACCCAGATTAGATCTCAATTTCAAAATATTTGTCACACTACCAATGTTCCTAACATTTTAACTCAACAAAACTATGGTGATCTTGAAAATATTCTCTTAATGTTTTTTGAGCACATAATAAAATTTCTAAAGAATTGCAAGTAATCCCTTACCTTCTTAAGGTATGATAAACCAATTCGGTCTCAGAGGACATTAATCATCATCATCAATATAGTTTAATTTTGTATTTTAACTATTTTTTTTAAATGAATGTGTTTTAACTATTTTTTTTTTTAAATAAATGTATTTTTAGTGCTTATATTTTTTATTTTTATTTTTAAATTATGATTTAGTTTAGTTTAGTTTTTTAAATTAATTTTTTTTATTTGAATTTTGATTTTATGTTGTTTTTTAAAAATTTTATTAAAAAATAAATATGTGATTTCTTTTTTTTTTCAATGATTGTGTTTTGAATTTACTGTTGTAAGGGTATTTTTAATTAAAAAAAAAAAGGAAAAAGATTTTACTTTTTTTTTAATTCATTTTTTGATTTGCTTTTTCTTTTTAAACGAAAAAATTGTGTTTTTTTCTTTAAAAAAAATTGTTTATGAGTGTTTTTTTTTTCAATTAAATTATTTTTTTAATGTAAATTATTAAAATAAAAAAAATAAAATTAATAAATAAATTATCCACTAATAATAATTTTAGATTTATGGCTCCTCGGGGTAGCTCAATTGGCAAGTGTCGTGAATATGAAGTGATATGAAGTTCCATGAAATTTTGAGTTCAAATCCCCCTGACTTATCCTGTGTGTCGTGTAAGGGGCATCGTGGGCACACTTGGAGGTTATAGTGGTAGCAGTTGGATAACACGACCACGTGTAACACGAGTACGTGCCCAACTAGTAGTTGATTCTGCGAGACATAAAAAAAAAGGCCACAATTTTAATTAGCTCATAATTTTAACTCAAAAAAAAGTGGTGCTACTAGTAGCATCACTTTTCGATTCGAGAATCAATTTTAGGGTTTTGTCTACAATGTCAAGGCCACGATTTTAAACAAGTTGCAATTTTACTGGATCGTCTTCAATTACATTATATTCAATTACCGTAATCAATACCATCTCGTCTTCAATTTCATTATATTTAATATCTAACCATTGATCCCCGATATCTTTCAATTTCAACAAATGATAAAAAATTATGTTCCCTTCCTCCATTTTCATAAAAAATCCTATTTTCGAGTCCCTAAAATCTATTACAACCTACCCAAACCTTAGTTTCTTATTGTCCAAACCTATTGCCCACTGCTTGAACCTATTCCCCAAGTACTCAAATTCTTCTACAACCAACCCGAGCCTATTTTCTTTTCAATATGTTCAAATGATGTTCATCCCTTGCGCATGGCAAATGTCAAACTCTACCTTACACTATCATACAATGTTATAATAACAAAACAAAGTTAAAAAAAATAATAAATAAATGAAAGTATAAACTGATACGACTCTTCATCTATCAAAATCTTCACATTCCACTTTGATGAATAAAAATAGTTAAATAAAAAATTGACTTAAAACGACTAAAGTACTTGCCACTCATTATCATCATTGCGCATGCTGTATCAAACTTATCTATAGCACCAACTTATTTGACTTTAAAGTCTTTTTAAACAAGTTTCCAATTCTCATTTAAATTTTGTACGTCAAATCATTTTATTATAAAATTTGTGGAGATTTTCCGATTTTGAAATATTAAATTCATTATGAAAGGTTGAACTAACCTTATCAATCACATTCAACAAGGACTTAAACAAATTTAATGATAAAAAATAGAAAGTCCTTTTGATAAAATTAAAATAATTAAGAGAATCAAATAGTAAACTGTGTACTTGTATTTTATATTTAAATTTAACGAAAAACAACGTTAACTTTTAATTATAACTTACCATATGTCATTCTATTTGTGGCTTTTAGTTTTTCTTAGAGAATTCATAAATGGTAAGTATAAATTTATTTTTTAATTATAATTTACCATATTTAGTTATTTCATTTTGAAAGTTTTTCTTGATTCAATAATGAATAACAAGGAAACTGCTTTTTCTACGTGAAAAAAATTAGTTATGTTATTAGTCCCTGCCGTAGGTATAGAGGGACTATAGCGATCGATAAAGCGTTGACTACATATTAGTTTGTCCTTTGATCGGAAATATTTGCACAATACTTATGGTTGGAGCTATGGAATTAAAAACATATATTTTTATATATTAAAAAGTAACATATATGTACTGATCTGATTGGCTAAGAGATTGGAGGTCTTATTGCCGGCTTCGCTATTCCCAATGTAGTATATGGCAACATATCCAAACTTTTTAAACAGTATGTTTTAATCATATATTTTTCCTGTATATTGCTTGAAGGTCGATTAATGCTACCGTTAGTTCGAATGTTTGTATTAGCATTTTTTGCTACCCGAATATATTCGTCAGTTTTGATATGTACTAAGCATATTGAAATGTTTTCATATCCAAGCTTTGTATATTTCTTGAAATTTATTGACACTTATTCCGAAATGCCTCAATAGGCCTGACCGCATAAATGTCTACGTGACGGGATGTCCACCAACACCCCTGACAACTTAAATGTTTGCATACCGCGAGGTCCTTAGACAGCCTGAGAGTCTTAAATGTTTATGTAAATACGGTTCTCGGAGTACATACCAGTTCAATAGTCATTGTATGTTTCATGCTTGTTCTGCCATTGAAGCTACATACATTGTTTATTGGTTCGGTGACTGCTTCTTCTTTGCTGGTTTGTCGGGTGTTGCCATTGTATGTTTCATCCTCGTAATCGTTGAAGCTAGATACATTGCTTACTAGTTTGGTGAGTGGTTCTTCTTCGTTGGTTTCTTGGTTGCTGTTTTTTGTTGTTTTGCTCGCGATTCGACCTGGGCTTCTGCATTTCATCGTTTCAGAGTAATTTTCGATGCCATAGTTTCATTTTGTATTCCTTGTTTGTTGTTCAGTGTTTGCAGTTTGAAAGTAAGAATGTTTGCTTATTTGTAGTTGCATGTTCCTTATATGTTTCCGGTTCCTTTTCTTCTTCGGCTGCAGTTTCGTAATTGTTGGAGATACATATGTTGTTCACTGGGTCGGTAGATTTTGCTGGTTCGTTGGTTCCTGGGTTATTGGTTCTGTTTGTTTGCCTAGGGTTTGCGCTTTGGGGCCCTAGGGGTGTAGTTCAACCTCTTCGTGCTTTCTCGCTGGTTTGGTCCTTGCTAGTTTCTTTTCTTTGATTCGGCCTTGCAGGGTTGGGGTGCAACAACGGTGGTTGGAGCTTTTCTTTTTTCTTTTTTTTTGGATTGTTATTTTTTTTTGGGGGTGCTTTATGGTGTTCAACCCCGTGTTATTTGCCATTTTTCCAGAGGTCGTTATCTGTAATTCTGTGATATTTTCCTGGTGCTCGAGTCCTGCCATGAAAGAAAATAGTTACATACAAAATTGTTGGAGGATTACATGTGAAGTTACAATATCTGCTGCTTTTTGTTGGAATAAAGCATATGTATGCAACCTACATTTATAGATCATGTATGGTCAGATGTGTGGATATGACATGACATGTTCTTTCTCCTCTACATAGACTGGTGTGCGCACGATACAATTTGTGTTGTGCTTGAGATATGATATGTGCAACAAAGATTCTTCAAGATTATATTTTCATGTCTGGAAGCATGTCTGGGTAGTTTGCCACAGAAAACTAAGAACTTGTATCATGGGCACAACAGTCTGTGTAGAGGATAAAGAACATGGTTAAAGGGCATATCTGGATGAATTGCTAGGGAAAACCAAAAATCGTTTAGTTGTGGCCATGCAATTGCGTGATATTTTCTGCCTTGTAATATATTTTGGCCAGGGAAAAAAAAGCTAGACGTTTACAACCATGGATAGAGAAGCGCAAAGGTTCATGTTTCTGCCTTTGGAAACCGTTCGTTGAGTCAGTTTTGTTGTATCTACATATTTCTTGTTCTCCAGTGAATACCAACTTCCATTGATGTTCATTGAATTTTGTGGGTTCCCACATTGAAACAAACAGAGAAGCTGGAGAAAAGGAGGGAGTCTTGACTGCATTGGCTGAAGAGGATATAGAAAGGTGCATGCTTGTATTGTTGTTTCATATTGCGCTGTTTTGTATTTCATTTATGTTCTGTATATGTGTTAAACTAGTTGCGTGCCTTCCTACATGGTAAGTTATCTTGGTTACATACGTTCCTTCCTGCATACTAAGCTAGTTTATGTCCATTGTGTGTGCGCTGCATTGCTGCATTTAAAGAAACAAAATTGTTGGACAGAACGAATGACTCTTTGGCGGGTAAATAGACCTTTTTATTTTTCTTTTAGATGTCTGTTTTCATACTAACTTGCCTTCGTCTCGATTGCATCTTCGGCGTTGCTGCCTTGGAAAAAACAGGTTGCTTGGATAGGGAGATGAATTCTTCTGTGCAACAACAGAGGGTTCTGTGGTACAATCTTCTAAAAGGTATACCAAGTGTGCCGGTAAATTAAATATACAAATCGGGTGGGAGCATATAATATTAGACTTGAAAACGATGAATTCGCAGTAATGGGCCTTTCTGCCCTCCCTGTTTCTACTTTTTTCCATTTTCTATTATCCCTTTTGTTTTCTAATTCATCTGCTTAGTGTGGTTTCCGAAAATTCCCTCGTGCGCCGGTTGGTGGACTAACATAATGACATATGTGGTCCTGCTTCTACCTTATTCCATAGTTACTCGCTTTGTTAATTGCGGCTGCCAGGTTGGCATGTTGAAGATTGCTCCCTTGGCTTCCGGGGGTCCGCGATATACAGATTGGCCATGGTGACCCACGGTCACGCCCTGTTTATTGTTAAACATTTCTCCAGTTAAAAAATTAAGATGCATACATTTTTATGGCTATTTGGTCATTCCGATGGATAATATACAATGCATATATTTGTTTAGTCCTGATGTTCATCTGCACATGCTTGCATCAGAAAAATTTGGATGAGTGAGATGACCATGAGCAGTCAGTCATCCCAGACATCGACAGACCGACAAGGCCAAATGTAAAGATGCATACGCTTTGCTCTTACTATGTTTACTAAACAAATTTCCTGGGCTATATATTCATCTATGGCATGGTGGATATGTTGATGCCATTTGCAATACATGGTTTCCAGCTCGCAAGAAGTATCAACAAGTACAAGCAAAACGCTGAAGGTGCTGCATGTTCTACAGACCAAGAGCTGTGGTTGCGAAACTGTGGCTCCATAGTTCATAAATACTATTCGTGTACTTGTAGCACACTACCATTCAATTTAGTTTTCCTGTTAAAAAAATGTCATCAGGTCTAGAGTTGTGACATCCAAATTTCTGTCAATAGAGGGCTTGGACAACCGCCAAACTGGACAACTGTTCGTCGGGAACATAATGGTTGTCTATACCACCTACTTGGACAAGGAAAACAAAAGTAGATCCATTATGCGTGCTGATATGACAGACAAGGACGCCATGATGACAATCACACTGACTGTTCCTCCACAACTTGTCCAGAAACATGCAGAAAAGATATTGCCGCGTAATGGGATATCCATTACAAATTTTAATGTATTGCCCAAAACAGTATATGACCATGGTGATTGCGATCGAATTATTTTGCTCAACGAAACAAGCATTGTGGAAAAAAATCCTGCTATTTGTTCAGAATATCGCTTCCTCCCAGACTCGACTATCAGGCAGCTTGCACAGAGCACTGATATTTACCCAATCAGAATGATTGGGGCTGCTGTGACACTGGCGGGAAAATTTGGGTCGCAACACATTCTCCATATAAAGGATGGAGAGTCGGACAACGACAAGGCAATGGTACCACTTTTCATATTCAATTTTGTTCTTAACTTTCGCGTCTGCATATATGTTGGATAAGTTACAGAAATATTGCATTGTTTCATGTTGCAGCTACAATTGTTCGATACGTATTCAGATTTGTTTTCGTCAATGGAACAACAATTGCATAGAGGGAAGATTCCACTTATGCCGTTCAAAAATATAACAAAAAAGAATGATGCTAGAGAAAGGATCTTTCAGACAACCCAGGCAACGTTTGTAACAGAGTTGCTAACATATATAGTAGAGGATCTGGAGAAACTAGCTAGCTCTGCAATTGTTGTGCGTATACATCCACAAAATCATCCTCACTTTGCTTATAGAAATAGCCTTCAACAAATTTCTGCACCCGTTTACTTTTTCTTTTTTTTTTTAAAGGGGAGGGGAGGATGCAGTTATGTATTATATTGTTCAATGTATTAATCCCTTTGCTCGCGTTGCCAGGTTGAAGGTCTTTTAGTTGCAACCAATGTGTACTCGACCCCCTTTGAGCCTGTATGTGCAAAATTCCATTCCGCTGCTTCTGCCTCCGCTTTGATAAGTGATGATACGATTGATTGTCTACGATGCGGTGAAAAATGTCCATATATTTATGGACATTGTGTCAATGGTGATATCCGAACCATGGGAAACACAACTGTTCAGTGTTCGGTTAGGTAGCCTCTGTTACAAAATGTGCTTCCTGAATTGGCAGAGTTGTCGTATGAAACGTATCTACAGAAAAAGACAAGCAGTGTCTATATGCTGCGGCAACTTCGGATACAGAGAAAATTCACCTTAAATGAGGACAATGCAATTTTGCATATCGGCTGAAGAAGGGTAAAAAATAAAATTAAATCAAACTTTTGGAGGAAACGAAAATACCTCATGTGTCTCTGTAATATTTGTTCAACATCCAGATGAATGTTCATTTCAAGAGAAAATGAATGCGCCAACGTCTTTTCTTTGTATATCAAATTGTTTGGTGCAAAGGTCGATGGGTTTTGCTCAATGGAACCTTCTGGGAACTTTCTTCTGGGTTGTTTAAAGTATGGTTGGTTCTTGGTTATTTGGTTTGTTTGTCAATTTGTATACCGTGGAACTCCAACTCTTCTTTGGAGGACACAGAATAATATAATTGAATTTTTTTGGCCAGCTGGCATGCAGATCTGCCTGATAATTTCTATGGTGCTGTGACGCAAATGTACTATGTGACTTGTTTTGGAAAATTTCCTTGATCGATGAACTTGGTCAAATTATTGTTGTGAAATAATTTGAAATCAACGAATATATAGTATGCGAAGTGCAACTATCCTATCATACCAACGAGAGACTCTTAAAATTCAAATTGATCGTTGTTTTCACAATTTTTGCTTATTCGATGAACTTGGTAAAATTATTATCCTGAAATAATTTGAAATCAACAAATATATACTGTGTGGAGTGCAATTGTGCTATCATATGAACAAGAGGGCCTTAAACTTCAAATTGGTCCTTGTTATGCTTGCGGTGATAGAATTTTACAAAAAAATTCTTTTGTTTCCTTCATTTTAAAAAAAATAAGCGATTTAACATCCTTTAATAATTTAATGTAATTCACTTGTACAATAACAATAGTTAATATTAATATCTTAGTATCTGAAAATAATGTTTTTAGTTGAAGTTAGATAGGATGAGCATTGCTAAACAATTTCAATCTTGAACCCGCCAGACGTGGAATCCGCAAGTCCACCTGTCAATTTGTATATCATGGAAGTCTGGGTGATATTAGCAGGACATCGAACAAAAGAGGTTCAAATTTCAGCCCACCAGGCCGAGAACCCGCAATCCAAAAAGTGCCCAAGTATGGAACGAGGGATCCGCATATGCTCTATAAAATCTCTTGTCCATAATTTCTAAAAGTACATGTTTACTATGTATTGCTCGTTTGTCGGAAAACTTTTATATCAGTTGCCTGACCAGATTGTACAAACTTTCTCGTTTAATTAAATTCTGTAATAGCAAAAATTATTATTAATAATTTAGTATTGAAAATCATGTTTTTAGATATGTTAGATAGTTGATAGGGATTCGTATCTGTAAACAATGGCAAATTTGAACCTGCCAGCCCTCAAGTCCATTTGTCAATCTGTATATCGCGGAACTCCGAGGGCTATTCGGAGGACACAGAACAATGAAAACTGCAATGTTGAGCCACACATCCCACAGGTACGTTTGTCAATTTGTAAATCATGGAGATGTGCCTGGTGTTTATACAACGCGGAACAATAGAGGCCCAATTTTCAGCCCGTGAGCCCCACAGACCCGATAAATTTTTTTCGCTAGATATGAAATTCATACGGGATTGCTACGGGACATTAAAACTGCAATGTCTAGTCGACCAGCCCGAGTCCACCTGTCCACTTGTATGTCGCGGAAGTCTGGGTGCTATTTGTAGGAGACAGAACAATAGAGAATCTATTTTTGGCCCGCTGGGCCGCGAACCAAAAAATTCCTAGGTATGGAATGAGGGATCCGCATATGCTATATAAAATATCATTCCATAGTTTATATAGAGACAATGTCCACAAGTCCACGTGTCAACTTGTATATCAAGAAAGTCTAGGTGCTATTTGTAGTACACAGAACAATAGATACTTAATTTTCAGCGTGCTAGGTGACGAACCCACTATCCAAAAAGTGCCCAAGTATGGAATGAGGGATCCGCATATGTTCTAGAACAATGTTTTTGTACAGCGCAGAACAATAGAGGCCCACTTTTTAGCCCGCCAGCCCCAGAGCTCTCGATCAAAAAAATCGTTAAATATGAAATTCATACGGGATCTCCGCATATGCTGTATAAAATCTCATTCCATACTTTATTTAGAGACTATGTCCACAAGTCCGCGTGTCAATTTGTATATCGTGGAAGTCTAGGTGCTATTTGTGGGACACAAAACAATAGATACTTAATTTTCAGCCTGCCAGGTCGCGAACCCGCGATCCAAAAAGTGCCGAAGTATGGAATGAGGGATCCGTATATGTTCTAGAAAAATTTGTTTGTAAAGCGTGAAACAATAGACACCCAATTTCTAGCTCGCCAGCCCCAGAGTCCCCGATAAAAATAAAAAATCTAAATTTGAAATTCATACGGGATCGCTATGAGACAATAAAAGTGCAATGTTCAGCCAACCAGCCCGAGTCCACCTATCAATTTGTATATCGCGGAATTCTGGGTGTTATTTGTAGGAGACGAAACAATAGAGACTCTATTTTCGGCGCGCCAACCCGCAATCCAAAAACTACCTAAGTATGGAATGAGGGATCCGCATATGCTGTATAAAATCTCATTCCATACTTTATATAGAGACTATGTCCAAAAGTCTGCGTGTCAATTTGTATATCTCGGAAGTCTAGGTGCTATTTGTAGGAGACAAAACAATATATACTTATTTTTCAGCTCACTAGGTCGCGAACCCGTGATCCAAAAAGTGCTCAAGTATGGAATGAGGGATCCGCATATGTTCTAAAACACTATCAATTTGTATATCGCGGAAGTCTGGGTGCTATTTGTAGGAGACAGAACAATAAAGACTCTATTTTCGGTCCGCCAGGCCGTGAGCCTGCGATCCAAAAAATGCGTAAGTATGGAATGAGGGATCCGCATATGCTATCTAAAATATCATTCCATACTTTATATAGACTATGTCCACAAGTCTGCATGTGAATTTGTATATCGCGGAAGTCTAGGTGGTATTTGTAGGACACATAAGTCTAGGTGGTATTTGTAGGACACAAAACAATAGATTAATTTTCAGCCCGCCAGGTCGCGAACCCGCGATCCAAAAAGTGCCCAAGTATGGAATGAGGGATCAACATATATTCTAGAACACTATCAATTTGTATATCGTGGAAGTCCGGGTGCTATTTATAGGAGACGAAACAATAGAGACTCTCTTTTCGGCCCGCCAGACCGCGAGATTGCGATCCAAAAACTGCCTAGGTATGGAATGAGGGATCTGCATATGATGTATAAAATCTCATTCCATACTTCATATAGAAACTGTCCACAAGTCCGCGTGTGAATTTGTATATCGCGGAACTATAGGTGCTATTTGTAGGACACAAAACAATAGATACTTAATTTTCAACCTGCCAGGCCGCGAACCCACGATCAAATGCAATGTTCACCGAAGCAGCCCATAGGTCCTCCTGTCCATTTGTATACCGTGGAAATCTGGGTGCTATTTTTAGAACACAGAACAATAGAGACTCTTTTTTTCATCCCGCGAGGCCGCCAGCCCACGATAAAAAAAGTGCCTAAGTATCGAATGACTCTTTGTAACACCCTGTTTCCCCCAGTTTGTAAATATAACTAGACTGGCCGAGGACTATGGAAAACTCATAAGTATGAATATGTGATGTAAATGGACATGCAGGAAGAGGTCAATGAACGTGAATAATATCTTGAATTTATTGCAGGACTGCTGAGAGGGGATGTGCAGAAAAGAGACCACGATGGCGGTGGAAGGCACCTGAAAAGGTGGCGTTAACTTCCACCGAGAATAAAATACCGTATTTGGACTCCACTGGCCCGGAGAACCAAAAGCGACTCACTGGCCCTGAAATTCAATGCCTCGCAGGCTGGTAGGCGGGTGGCTTGATGAGGGATGGGATGGTGAACCGCCCATCCGTAGAGTCGTCAGGCCTGATCGGCGCGAGGGTAATCGTGCCACACGCAACCTCGTGAGAGGATAAGGCGTATGGCAGAGACGATTGAAAGGGAGATACGCGAGGGGAACTCTGGCAGTTTTTTTACGCAGAGTGAGTGATAGTAGAGAGGAAGGATTGCAACCTTCGCTCCTGGTCACTGGCAGACAGAGAGACGCAGTCTCGGAGCATCGTGGTCTCATCTCGGGGGTGGCTAGTGGTAAATCCGTTTGGATTCGCTGAGCCTACGGTTGGGTGGAAACGAGCACCCCTCTCAGTAGTTGCACCCACTTCCGGTGTCATTTCTGATAAGTAATTTTATGTATTGCATCTTGAAATTCATACACTGATATATATATATATATATATACATACTCACAACACTGTGAGATTGTGAATGATTTTAGTGTAAAGAATGTCTGTGAATGTTTTGATAATAATTAATGGATATATGCTTGTAATAGAGGAAGCCTTGCACGACATACGTCGATAAATATGAGTCTAAGCAGGCCAGGTTGAACTAAGTCAAGTATCCAGTCCGTTCTCGGGAATTCGTTTCCCTTATCTGTATCCAGGAATGCCCTGGAATAGACCTCTTCACGGAGATTCCCTCCTTAGAAAGGTTTACCAAGAACCTGGAAAAAGGGCATGAATGCGCAAGTCTTAATAACTCTGTGCGAAGAGGAATGACTCTCTTGAAATCCCGAAGTAGCAGCGTAAGGATAAGTATTGATCAATTGATGAGATCCCGTCGGGAATCTGCGGTCATTCACGACCGTAGATCGAAGGAATGAATGAGGGCATAAATTGCCTTGAACCTTTTTCCTCTATCTTCGCGAATAGTGAGGAAATCTGAATCGTAGAACCCCAAACTCCATGAGAACATCGGGACCGTTGGTTTGTCCACGTCCAAAGAGTAGTGGAAAAGGGCGCGGCATCGGGACCGATCTGAACCGTTAGATCTTAGCCAAGACACCCGACAGTCGTTAGATCTATAGGGAGATAAACGAGGGTTAAGTCCTCGTGAATAGGATCTCGCTACCTCGGAGGCTCGCGAGGTAGGGGTCCAGAAGTTGGATGCTCCAAGTCGCGAGTGGCGAGGCCACGAGAGGATCCGAGCCGTCCATCCGAGGAGGACAGGTGGCAGAGATCCAGGGAACTCGTGAACTCGGAGGTTCGCGAGATGGGAGTCCAAAGTTGGAAGTCCCAAGTCGCGAGGCAACGAAGTGGCGAGAGGCTGAGAGCTGTCCATCTGGGGAGGACAGGTGGCAGAGATCGAGAAGGTCTCGCGAACTTGGGAGTTCGCAGGGTGAACGCCCAAGTATTTGGCGTTAAAAGTCGCAAGACACGAGGTCGCGAGGCAGCGAAGTGGCGAGAGAATCCGGGCCGTCCATCCAAGAAGGAAAGGTGGCAGAGATCCAGGGTTCTCGCTACCTCGGAGGCTCACGAGGTAGGAGTCCAAAAGTTGGACGCTCCAAGTCGCGAGTGGCGAAGTCACGAGAGGATCCGAGCCGTCCATAGTTGAGGACGCGTGTCAAGAGATCCAAGAGATCTCGTGAACTCAGAGGTTCGCGAGGTAAGAGCCCAAAGGTTGGGTGCCCAAAGTTGCGAGTAGCGAGGTGCCAAGAGCCGAGCACGAGGGAACACCTTTTTACCCTCAAGGTAGGGCCCGCATGACTGACGGGTGGACATGTATCCCCTAGAGAAGGGAGTCAATGCTCTGTTGACTTATCGTGTTTCGAGAGATTGCAACAGGAGAGCACGAAAGTTTGACTCACAAACTCACGAGGGTGTGAGTTGCGAGAGGCGTTGACGTTTAAGCCTAGCCTACAGTTACAGGTGGGGAGGGCGCTAACTAAGAAAGGAGCTATACCCATTTTGTGGTCTCGGGTATCGGTGATTTGTGAAGGAAATTCGAGGGCCTTTGATTCACGACTTGCGAGGTCGCGAGTTGTGAAAGGCGCCTGGTTTGTTTGACCTGTGGTCCTAACCCACGATCACAGGGAGGTGAACAGGGAAGAACTAGCCTGCACTAGACCCCTGTAGGACTCCGGGAATTCTCATTATTGAGAATTCAACCAAAAATTTTGATATTAGGTAGTGGGTATGTTACAAATTGGTATCAGAGCATGGTTACAACACTCGGCCTGATTGGACTCATGCATGAGTCACGCATAAACTCTGTTCGAAGCACTCCTATGAGGG
>ML795046.1:136448-148257 GCA_009831015.1 Picea engelmannii | reverse complement strand
GTACATGTAATTCATGTTAGTAGCTAAGAACATCGAGGACGATGTTCCTTTTTAAGGGGGAGGGAATTGTAACACCCTGTTTCCCCCAGTTTGTAAATATAACTAGACTGGCCGAGGACTATGGCAAACTCATAAGTATGAATGTGTGATGTAAATGGACCTGCAGGAAGAGGTCAATGAACGTGAATAATATCTTGAATTTATTGCAGGACTGTTGAGAGGGGATGTGCAGAAAAGAGACCACGATGGCGGTGGA
Source organism: Picea engelmannii (assembly GCA_009831015.1). NCBI lineage: Eukaryota > Viridiplantae > Streptophyta > Pinopsida > Pinales > Pinaceae > Picea > Picea engelmannii. Next base: position 148,001 of record ML795046.1, on the reverse strand, counting down.
AGGCACCTGAAAAGGTGGCGTTAACTTCCACCGAGAATAAAATACCGTATTTGGACTCCACTGGCCCGGAGAACCAAAAGCGACTCGCTGGCCCTGGAATTCAATGCCTCACAGGCTAGTAGGCGGGTGGCTTGATGAGGGATGGGATGGTGAACCGCCCATCCGTAGAGCCGTCAGGCCTGATCGGCGTGAGGGTAATCGTGCCACACGCAACCTCGCGAGAGGATAAGGCGTATGGCAGAGACAATTGAAAGGGAGAGACACAAGGGGAACTCTGGCAATTTTTTTACACAGAGTGAGTGATAGCAGAGAGGAAGGATTGCAACCTTCGCCCCTGGTCACTGGCAGACATAGAGACGCAGTCTCGGAGCATCGTGGTCTCAGCTCGGGGGTGGCTAGTGGTAAATCCATTTGGAGTCGCTGAGCCTACGGTTGGGTGGAAACGAGCACCCCTCTCAGTAGTTGCACCAACTTCCGGTGTCATTTCTGATAAGTATTTTATGTATTGCATCTTGAAATTCATACACTGATATATATATATATACATACTCACAACACTGTGAGATTGTGAATGATTTTAGTGTAAAGAATGTCTGTGAATGTTTTGATAATAATTAATGGATATATGCTTGTAATAGAGGAAGACTTGCACGACATATGTCGATAAAGATGAGTCTAAGCAGGCCGGGTTGAACTAAGTCAAGTATCCAGTCCGTTCTTGGGAATTCGTTTCCCTTATCTGTATCCAGGAATGCCCCGGAATAGACCTCTTCACGAAGATTCCCTCCTTAGAAAGGTTTACCAAGAACCTGGAAAAAGGGCGTGAATGCGCAAGTCTTAATAACTCCGTGCGAAGAGGAATGACTCTCTTGAAATCCCGAAGTAGCAGCGTAAGGATAAGTATTGATCAATGGATGAGATCCCGTCGGGAATCTGCGGTCATTCACGACCGTTAGATCGAAGGAATGAATGAGGGCGTAAATTGCCTTGAACCTTTTTTCCTCTATCTTCGTGAATAGTGAGGAAATCCGAATCGTAGAACCCCAGACTCCATGAGAACATCAGGACCGTTGGTTTGTCCACGTCCAAAGAGTAGTGGAAAAGGGCGCGGCATCGGGACCGATCTGAACCGTTAGATCTTAGCTAGGACACCCGACAGTCGTTAGATCTATAGGGAGATAAACGAGGGTTAAGTCCTCGTGAATAGGATCTCGCTACCTCGGAGGCTCGCGAGGTAGGGGTCCAAAATTTGGATGCTCCAAGTCACGAGTGGCGAGGCCACGAGAGGATCCGAGCCGTCCATCCGAGGAGGACAGGTGGCAGAGATCCAGGGAACTCGTGAACTCGGAGGTTCGCGAGATGGGAGTCCAAAGTTGGAAGTCCCAAGTCGCGAGGCAGCGAAGTGGCGAGAGGCTGAGAGCCGTCCATCTGGGGAGGACAGGTGGCAGAGATCGAGAAGGTCTCGCGAACTCGGGAGTTCGCAAGGTGAACGCCCAAATATTTGGCGTTAAAAGTTGTGAGACACGAGGTCGCGAGGCAGCGAAGTGGCGAGAGGATCTGGGCCGTCCATCCGAGAAGGACAGGTGGCAGAGATCTAGGGATCTCGCTACCTCGGAGGCTTGCGAGGTAGGAGTCCAAAAGTTGGACGCTCCAAGTCGCGAGTGGCGAAGCCACGAGAGGATCCGAGCCGTCCATAGTTGAGGACGCGTGTCAGGAGATCCAAGAGATCTCGTGAACTCGGAGGTTCGTGAGGTAAGAGCCCAAAGGTTGGGTGATCAAAGTTGCGAGTAGCGAGGTGTCGAGAGCCGAGCACGAGGGAACACCTTTTTACCCTCAAGGTAGGGCCCGCATGACTGACGGGTGGACACGTATCCCCTAGAGAAGGGAGTCAATGCTCCGTTGAATTATCGTGTTTCGGGAGATCGCAACAGGAGAGCACGAAAGTTCGACTCACAAACTCACGAGGGTGCGAGTTGCGAGAGGCGCTGACGTTTAAGCCTAGCCTACGGTTACAGGTGGGGAGGGCGCTAACTAAGAAAGGAGCTATACCCATTTCGTGGTCTCGGGTATCGGTGATTTGTGAAGGAAATTCGAGGGCCTTTGATTCACGACTCACGAGGTCGCGAGTTGTGAAAGGCGCCTGGTTTGTTTGACCTGTGGTCCTAACCCACGATCACAGGGAGGTGAACAGGGAAGAACTAGCCTGCACTAGACCCCTGTAGGACTCCGAGAATTCTCATTATTGAGAATTCAACCAAAAATTTTGATATTAGGTAGTGGGTATGTTACACTCTTTTTTATATTGCTTGTTTGTTGAAATACTTTTGTATCACTCGGCCGACCAGATTGTGCAAACTTTCTCGTATAATTAAATTCTGCAATATAAATATTTAACAGTAATAATTTAGTGCAGGTTAGGTTCTGAATTTGTGTATCGCGGAATTGTCAGTGCTATTTGTAGAGCGCAGAATAATAGATGCCCAATTTTTTGCCTGCCAACTCGAGAACCCTCGATCCAAAAAAGTGGCTAACTATGGAATTAATATAGAATCACTAAGGACAAAAAAATGCAATGTTGAACCAACCAACCTGCAAGTCCGCCTGTCAATTTGTATATCGTGGAAGTGTAGGTGCTATTTGTAGGACACAAAACAATAGAGGCTCAATTTTCAGCCCGCCAGACCGAGAACCATTGGCCCTTCACATGCCCTGGGTATATCTTCGCTCGACCGCTTTTCATACTTTGGTATTTCTTGGAATCAGTTTTTCCATTGCTGTTTCCTTCATACTTGTTTCCAGATACACAATAATTAAGCTTTAATGCTAGTAGCCATCCTGCAGCAACCGTTAAAACTGTCATTAATGTCTGGAAGTTCGGAGAAGATTTGTCATTAGTACGAATTAAACTAAGATTTTACCACAAGCATGTTATCCTTTCCAAGTATTCATTTCAAAGGCCACACAATATTTTTTTTGTGTGCCAACGGGTTGGTGCTTTTAAGAAATTTCTGATTCTTAATCTCTTTTCGCCGTCATCGCCACGTTCACACTTTTTTCTAATTGTGCAATTAGTGAGTTGTGATGGTCACATCTCATTCCGCACGAACCTTGGAAATTGTCATTGATCAACGAAAGGCTCGAGGAGATATTCCATTGATACGCATTAAACCATAATTTGCAGAGGCTTATATTATCCCTCCCCGATTTTCATTTCAAACATCGTCTCGACCAAACGGAAATTCTAAATAACTTTTGGCAGCAGTTCTCTCCACACACAATAAACACATTGGCGCATAATGGCCAGAGGTTCCACTATTCTAGGGCATATTCTTACTATTCATCTCCCTCTGCCAAGGAGAAAAAAAGGAGATGGTCCCTTGGTACATCGAGAGATATATTTCAAGCCAAAAAAATCCATCGCAACCCTGGCTGGTCAGAGAACCTACCCAGTTGCAGTCATTGCTATCGCAGAAGTTGATGCCATGAATTTCGAGCTGGAAGAAGATGATCTGATGGACAATGATATGACAATGGATGATGACAATGCAGAGAATCTTCCCACTCCTGTGCCCAAATTGAAATCAACCATAATGAACAGACCTTTCCGGCTCGGTAATCACAGTCATGACAACACCAAAAGGAGTTTCATAAAAGAAACTGATGGTGAACGCAACAACCACTTTGCACCGCGAAAGTAGGAATTCCAGAGTTCCAAATTAGTCCTTTCTGGGCGGAAGAGTTTCATTGTAAAGCAATGATATGTTGATGCTCCCAGAGATATATTTCAAGCCAAAAAAATATTGTTTAACATTTTCGGGCATCAGGTCCAAAACTCTCGCTCCTGCCACACATTTTCCTACTAGTCATCTCCTTCTGCCCATAATGGACTAATTTGGGCCTCTGCAATTGCACATGCAAGCTGTGCTACTGAATTTTTTTGGACTATACAGAGGCGGTTTCAGATAAGGGATATTCCACTTTCCCTGCAACCATTTTTATCTTCCTTCTGACGAAAAGCTTCTAAAAAATATCAATTTCAGTAGAGGATGATTCATCGACGAGAAAACTCCAAGGATCATGCATATTGCAGAACCCGTGCCTGTGTTTGTTGCAGATACCTTCAATGTTTTGGCTCGAAGAACTGGGTCCAATTTCTAAGCACAGATATACAATACTCAGTGTTTTTCTTATTTTTATTTTATTTTAAATGGATTTGCTATTAAAAAAAAATTGTCTTGCACTCTTCGTTGCTACCTCTTTTTCGGGTTTAACACATGTTCTAATTGGCATGGTTCGGTGCTCTCATACTTCTTCGATCTTGTGTTTACTAATACCAATGTACAATGTTGCAACAAAATCATTATTCTTGTTTCTAGACATGCAATTATTAAGTTTTAATGCTAACAACCCATAATGCAATAAGTTTAATACTTGAGTTAATATGTTGCATTGATGGTAGAATGTATCAAGAACACAATTACGTGCACACGTTCCAATAAAATCTAATCTTCCACAAAGAATTTGCTGGCAATTAGCATAAAAGGAAATTTAGTGGTTAAGTTGATATGTTACAGTCATGGAATAATATATCAAGAACATAGCTGTAGGCATACATTGGAATAAAATGTAATATTCAACAACGCATTTGCTGATAATTAGTAGATCATGGTTTTGCAACGATGGTGCTTCTTTGAAACCAATTCGTGGTTACAAAAACTGCCTTCCGCCTCTCTATTTTCCCACTCTTTTATTCCCTCTAGTTTCTCTTCCTGGTTATGTAATCATTTTTTTCTTGACAATGCATTGCTCCGTAGCTTCGCGGATTCACGCGTTTGCGTTTCCAACAACTGCTTCCCCTTTCTTTAAATTGACCGTCTACTGTTCCCTATCCCACAATTGGCACCCAGAGTTCCGCCATATACAAATTGACAGGCAGACTTGCGCGCTGGTCGGGTCAACATTGCAATTCTACTTTTCTGTGACCTCCAAACAACATTCAGAGCTCCGGTATATACAAATTGACAGATATTCAAAATTGCAACTGTTCTTAGATCATACGCTTTTCCATATTACGATCCACCTATCATGCCCTTTTCTGTGTTGCACATTTTTGCACTAAAAACTTTCGAGAAATATAATTTAACCGTCGGGTCCTCGCATATTTAGTGGAACTATTGTCACCCCATTTTGAGGCCCATCTGTCTGCTTTCCATACTTTGCCATTTGTTCGAATTTCTTTGGCAAATCGTCGGTTTGGCGGGTTGAAGAAATATTCAGTTCGTAGTCATTGTTTCTTGTATCCGCGCCCCTTTGCAATTAGCAGTTGGCAATTATATATAATATCTTATTTCCACGTATGCAATTATCAATTTCCATGTTCTGCACTTAGCCACTTTATTGGAATTACGCAAATATACAAACCGGTTACTCAACTGCCCCATCATGATCTCTTCCGTTTTACACATTTTGCACTGAAAAATTCCGAAACACGAAATTTCATCGTGCAACACTCGACTGTCCTGACTATCCACGTAACCCTTTTTTGAATCCCGTCCGACTTATTTTCAGAGGTTTCCATTCTTTCCTTTCTCTCCACCCTCTCCGTCACCTTCACACTTGTCTATAATAAAAGAAAATAAAAAGTTATATATATATATATATATATATATATATATATATTGTTTCTAAATATGGAATTACTGGCATTTAATTCTAACAAGTCATCATGTAGAAACTGTATATATTGTCTTTGATGGGTGAAAGGCTCGAGGACATCTCGTATTCATGCGCATTAAACCAAAATTTGTGGGTAGATTATATTATCCCTTGCGAGTGTTCATTTCAAAATCATGAAATCCCGTTCACACGCGCTGCCCTTCGCACCTTCATGAAACCTCCATTCCTTAATTGCTCTTCGCCGTACCCGCCACATTCGCATTTCTAAATATGCAATAAATAAATTTTACTGCTAATAGTTAATCATGCACCACCAATACAGGTTGTCATTAATCAGCGAAAGGCTCGAGGGGCTTTCCCATTCACAAGCATTTAACCAAGATTTAGGAAAAGGTTACATTATTCGCTCTAACAATTCATTTAAACCATCATCTGTATTAAAGCAACCTTCTCATAAACCTATGGCATCATCTCGACACCAGTTCTATGGAGATACAATGAACACCTTCGGGTGTGAGGACCAGAACTTCCACTGGTCCAGGGCATTTTCTTATTACTCAACCCCTACCGCAGAGAACCAAGTAATTTGGACCTCCAGGATTGCTCATGCAGGCTATGTCCCTGAGGTTTTTGAATGTAAGGACCTGGTCTCTTGGTGCGCAAATAAATTTATTGTAGACCAAATAATTATTCCACTACACGACTACTTTTCTGTTTCTTTGTCACCTCAGGTCTTCCGCCAGATGCTGAAATTGCCCAAGCCAACATTGAAATTCAAAGGAGAAGATTGCAAACAGTTCCTAGCAAAGCATAATAACATATTGGACCTCTTGCCCCATTTTTTGGAAAGGTTGAATCTAGTTCCCGAAGATATTACAAGTATGCAGGTTAGTTCATTTAGAAATCCATTTTGGGAAATTGCCTAGCTGTTTACAAGAATAACAGGATATGAGTCCATAGGCACTGTTTCTCGCATGGCTCTTTATATTTTGTATTTCATAGTCAACGAACAAGCCCTTTTTGATTGGGGCATGTTAATTTCCCATGAAATATCTTCCCAATTGTCAAGCTACAAAAGGGAAAAGAAATTTTATATGTCATCCTATTTAGTTTTTGCAATAGCACATTCCTGTCAATTTCCACAACTGTCTCTGTCCAAAAAAGTCAACTGCGAATTCCACCCAGTAACGTTCTGGTACCAGGCCTTGTGGAGGCATAAGGCTTCCCACTATTTTTATGAGGTTTTTAATGACTTCCTGTCTATTTTCAAAGTTTTTTTGTTAGGAGAAAATGCTCCCTGCATATCTGAATAGGAAACTAGTTTTTTGGACAATAAGGGGACACTCCAACATTTGGATAATTACACTGTCATAAGAATTTTTGGCTCCACGGAACAACCTGCTCTCCTTCCGTTTCATGTTACGGACATAATTTTTATTGCAGAAGTAGCATGTCAAAACATCTACTGGTTCCATCTATTCCAAAGGAAGAAAAAAAACCAGTTCATTCCTCTGCCGTGGAAAATAGGGGAGTTCGTCTTGAAAAATGTCAATAAAATTGACGATTTCGTAGCACATTTTAGCATCTCCAACCTCAGATATGCTGAAGACATAAGAGGATTCGACCCCTATGATATTTTTAGACAACATTTACAATCACTTGGCCTTGGCGATTGTTTTGTAAATAAACACCTGCCCAAAAACATAGACAGTGACGGTCCTGCCTCTAATACTGACGACGTAGAGACAGTGCAAAGCTATACTAAATTGTACACGCAACAGGGGAAAGGACCCAGTGACAAGAGTGTTCAATCCGCAAATACCACTCCAAAAAGTACGACATCCCGAAGAATCGATCCAATGGCCCATCACAGCAACAAAGAAACCCAGAGTTCTTCAAACAGAGGAGGATATAACGACCCTCCTCACTCTAAAATTTATAGTTCTCACAAGCTTCCAGTAGAGAAGAAGAGAAAAAAAATGTGGGTCATGCAGAAGAGCCATAAATTCAGAGTCAGAACATGGAAGTTGACATTGATCTGGATGCCATGTTCCCCTTCCTTGATCAGCCCCAAGACGACATCCACCATAGCCATCCAATGGACATATCCGTTACCCAAAATTTTGACAAAGATGAATCCTTTGTGTTCCAGAGCACTGTTTTTGATAGCCAGAACAAAAGATTGATATTTGAGAAAACAAATGTTATAAATATCAAAGAAAAATCTCATTCAGAGGTTGATGTTGCTAACATGCGGCCGTCCAAAATTTGTCAACTTCACACTGCGACCGAAGAAGCACTTCATGATTCCATTGGACGCATCGAGACCCAAAATGCCAAACTGAAGGACTGAGTCAAGGAATTGGAAGACGCTTTCATTCCTATGCCATTGCTTGTCGATCCTTTGGCAATAGCCATGCCTGGCACCCCTGCACCTAATGTAAAATCATCCTCCACCCTGATCGCATCCTGTAAAGGATATGTGGATAACAATATCAAAAAAATAATAGAATTGGTTACCCAGGCGTGGAAAAGATCACAAACCATCACTTCCCTTGGAACCAGGTCACATAGCTTGCTTGATCTTTTGCAAGCCAAATTAAAAGATGAAGAAAATTTCTTTTTATAAATGGTCATCCCTTTTGGCAAGATTGTCAACAATATGATAGAAACAAAAAGAAGAGAAGAAGATCTTCCATCCAAAAACTGGATCGGCCAATTGAATGCATGTTGGAAACAAAAAGTAAAGAACCTACGTCTCATTGTTCAGTCATGTGAACAAGCCATAGCGAAGAAAGATAAATTATTCACAAAGCTGTCGAATATAGACTTAGCAAGGGAAACCAACGACTTCCAAGACCCCCTCTTAATCGCAAACTCCTTGCCCTTAACCATGCAAGAGTTCGATAAACAAGTTGCTATGTTGAATACCTTGTCTCTGGAAAAGTTTTACAACATCCTTCAATTTGATCAAGCTCACGTCCATGACTGGCTAGTCAAATATGCAGTACAGAATGAGGAAATTCATTAGGCTCTCTCTAATCTTTCTATCGACTTCCAGGAATTAGAAAACAAAGTTTTCAACATCAAAATCCGGAATGAGATCAACGTCGCCCCAATGAGAAGCTACATTGAATAATGGGTCGAAAGGCAATTGAAACAGGCCGCCAATGAAAGACAACATGCAATTCCCGACATTCCAACAGTCGTGGAGAACATCTTGAAACCGTAGTCATCGCCGACATCAATGAAACGGCAGCCACAAGAAAATAGCCAAAGCACTCATATGTACCCTCACTGTAAGTTTAGTCATCACATCTTTCTTTTTTTCTCAGCCTGATTATTCCACTTTCTTAAATACATATGTATAGGAAAACACTTATACCTTTCCATTTATTTTCTTTTGCAGCTATTGCACTCTATCTTCTTTCCACAATCATGTTTCTTGTACATATTTCTCTAATGGTCCGCGGGAGCCCCAATCCCAGTCTACATGACAAGTGCATTGAAATTCAAGTTTATATGTAACATACTTTAATTTTTTGGTATATTTCAAAATTTGCAGTAGTATGTAACAAACTTTCATTTTTTGACATACTTGAAATAAAAAATGCATTTAAATTTTTATATGTTACAGAGTCTATTCTTATCTTTCCGCGTTTTGTATAACAAATGCATTTTTTTTTTAATATGTTAGACTTTTATTCTTATCCTTCAACATTCTGTATGGCAAATGTATCTACTCTTTTATATGTTACACACTTTTCTTTTTTTATATATTTCAAAATAAATGGTGTTCAACAATGCAAGTGTCATTTACATATACCCCATGTTCACAAATGCATTAAAATTTTTATATTACTTATCTCCTATTAATTTTATGTCATCATATATTTTTATCTTTCACCAGTCCATATGAAAAATGCATTTAAATTTCCAAATTTAATCTTGCACTGTCAACAATTTTTTTACTTTGTTATATACTTTCAAAAAAATTAGGTTTTCTATATACTTTAAAACATTAGATGCTGCTGTGCCTGCCGACCGACATTTACTTTTTCCCTATCTTCCGTGCTATACATTTTGCACAACATTTCCCTCGTATACATTTTGCACCAAACACTTCGTTTCATTTACAATTCGACCCCATTTTCCACAATTTGCTTTCTAACCTCATTGGCAGGGACTGCGCTGCCACACAACCTTGTTCTATTTGTGGTTTTTAGTTTTTCGTAAAAAAATCATAAATCATAAGTATAAATTTATGAAGTTTTATTTTTATTTTTTTTAGAGCATAATAATTGATTATAGTTGAAAATGAGTAACTTTTTTATTATAATTTTTGTATTTATTAAAATAAAAAACATTATTATATATTAATTTTAGTTTTGAATTTACAATTAATTTTTATTTATTTAAAATATAAGAAATTAAAATGAATATGTATTATTTTATTACTTTTTACTTTAGGGTTAAAGTTATTTTTTTTTTCTTTATCTTTTTTTTTTTCATTAGATATTGATTGTTCATTTTCTTTTTAATTTATTGACGTTATATACATAATACATATATAACAAAGTTACCAACTTAATGATAGTTGTGATTTCAAAACGAGAATTCTAGCCTCAAAAGTCCATATTTTTGGGTCAAAAGCACCAAAATCAACTCTTATTTCAAAAAGTGGTATTACTAGTAGCAAATTTCTTTTCAAGGTTAAAGTTATCGTATTTGCAACCATGGCCTTAACAACGTTTTAATGTTGACAACACAAACCTTAAAATCAACCCCTAAATAAAAAAAATGGTCCTAACAACAACACATTTTTTATTTCCAACATTAAAACTACAATTTCTTAAAACCTCTAAACTTAACAACCAATATACCATTACAACCAAAATCTTAAAATCAACCTCTAAATCAAAAATTGATGCTCCTAGTAGCAAACCCCCCTTTTTAAAGATAAAATTGCATTTTTTTGAAATCATAATCTTAACAGTCAACGTTTAAAACCAAAATCTTGAGACCATCCCCCAAATCCAAAATAGTTATCATCAATAACACCTTTTTTTGAACTTAAAAATGCAACATTTTAGAAATCATAACCTAAAAACCCAACATTATAAAAAATAAAATTATAATAATAATGATTAATAATTAAAAAAAAAAAAAAAACATTGATGATGATGATGATGATTAACGTCCACTAAGACCTATTTGGTCTATCGGACCTTAAGATGGTAAGGGATTACTTGTGATTCTTTAGAATTTTGTTTCTGTGCTCGAAAAGCATTAAGAGAAGCTTTCCAAGATCACCTTACTTTTGTTGAGTTAAGAGGTTAGGAAGGTTAGTAGTGTGATCAATATTTTGAAAATGAGATCTAATATGGGTATAGGCTGGACAATCTAAGAGAAAGTGCTTTTCATCTTCAACCTTCTTAATGTCACAAAGGTGACACACTCTTTCATCCCATAGCGTTTTAAGAATTGACCAACGTCTAGTTCCACTATGGAGCCCGTGAGAATTTGTTCTTATCTTAGCAATGCTTATTATTTTTTTTACACTTGGCAAAATAGATAGATAATTTTGATCTTCTAGATTAGGGTTGATTATATCTTTATAATACCTTAATTTTCTTTTTTCCTCTAACTCTTTATCACACCACATTTTTTCCTTAAATTTTGATTTGACATTTTTTTTAATAGTATCTTTATTCTGCAAAATGGTTTCTTCCACGATTCCCCAATAGTTTAGCCAAGACCGGGCGTCTTTATGCCATCCTCGCTTGAGTCGATGATGGTTATGACTTGATTTTGAAGCAATTTTAGGTAGCCTCTTGTCTTCCATGTTGTTTAACTTGTTCTTATACATTAGGTATC
>ML795046.1:122133-136204 GCA_009831015.1 Picea engelmannii | reverse complement strand
TGAGCTTGTGGTGAATATCAATTCCAAGATATTTGTATGAAGTCACTTCCTCCAAGTTGTTGTTGTCATATACAAAGGTATCATAAGGGATCTTATTGGATTTAATAATCATGACCTTAGTCTTATCAGTATTAACAGTGATATCCATATTGGAGAAAAAGTCCTTGAGGATTCTTAGTTGGTTTTCAAGATCACGGGGACTCCTTTCCATAAGAATGATATCATCGGAATAAATAAGAAGATTGATGACTATACCAGTGAGAGTAGGGCTGACACAACCTGTTTTTTCCAAGCATTCTTCTAACTTATCAATGTATATGCCAAAAAGGGTAGGGGACAAGGGACAACCTTGTTTGACTCCGAAATTGTAGTTAATCTCTTTTGACCAGCCCTCAGTGTTTTTAAACTTAACAAAAACGTTCTCATACATCCTTATTGCAACAACCCTCAAATCAAGAGGTACTTTTATCTCTTCCAACCTATTCCAAAGGTTTTTCCTAGGAACCATGTCAAAAGCTTTTCTAAAGTCAACAAAACAACAAAAAGACTGGTTTTAGTATTGCGGAACTCCTCTGCAATGATCCTAAAGGTAACAAGATGGTCCACAGTTCAATGATATCTCCTAAACCCGGCTTGGCCTTTAGCTCTTTTACCATGACTTTCTAGCCAAATGCTAAACTTCTTTTCCAAAATAATTCCATAAAGCTTGGCTAAAATCGGGCTAATCATAATGGTCCTATAATTAGAGGGAATGTTTTTATCCCCATTTTTAAAAAGAGGAACAATGAGGCTTTTCGTCCAGGGTTTAGGGAAGCCCTGCTTGACTGCTAAGTTGAAGAGCTTGTGTATGCGAGGGATAAGGATTGGCCCTCCGGTTTTAAAAATTTCAGCTTGGTAGCTTTCCCATTTGCGAGCCGCTTAACCCCAAACTCTATGTCATCTAAAGAAAAAAATTCTTCCTTTGTAGGGACAATAGGAATGGTGTCCATGGCATTAGGGAATTCGTAAAGATTTTTAAGGTAGGAATTCCAGTCCGTTAAGGGAATCCTATTATTTTATTTGGTATTGCGTTTTAGAATTTGGCTCCAGAACTTCTTAGGATCCAACTTGTATAGTTGTGAAAGTTGCTTTTGCCTTTTATTGATATAGTATCTTTTTTCCTTTTAATTAGGGCTTTGTACCTATTGATCTTATCGAGTTTTAAGAGCTCATTAGAAGCATCCCTAATGGCTTTCCTAGCAATTTTACATTCTTTATCATACCAAGGGTTGGTTGTTCTATTATTCTTTTTATGGGACACCTCAAAAGAGAACTTGTTAATAGAAGTGGAAAGAGTAGTTGTAAAATTATGATAGAGTTCTTCAATGTTGTCCTTATAAGTTAGGAGGTTTGATTCACGGTTTAAATCCTTTAAGAAAATGTCAACTTTACTTTTGTCAAAGCGCAAATTCCTTTGATTATCAAAATTCTCTTCAATGGTGCTCCTATGCATGGAGAATTTTAGAGTTAGGGTTAAAGGTTTATGATCACAGTCAGGCTCATGGTCATTTAAAAGGTCAAAAGTTGTTATTTGGTTGGAAACGGGGATATCATATATCACATAATCTACAACACTACTACCTAGCCCATGAATACAAGTCATTTGGTTGGAGTTTGGCCACTTCATTACTCCATTGCAAATTATTAGGTCTTGAGAGTTGCAGATCTTGACCAACTCAGTACCAAACAAATTCTCAATTAGGTCTTGAGAGCTTCTTTTGTAGCTATTAGATAAAACAAGGTCCTCATCTAGCCATAAAGGATTATGGTTGGAGTCGTCACTTAAAAGAGTAGCTTGTTTAGTTGCAGTCCTAGCATTAAAGTCTCATAGCAGGAGGATATCACCTTCATTTTTCAAATTATAAATATCTTGTTCTAAATTATTATAGGGACAATTTTTAGCTAGGTTATTTTTCTTATAAAAAGTAGAATTAATAGGTGAAAAATAACAAATTGCTATATACATGTTCTTAGCATTGGCGTCTGAAATTTCTATCTAAATGTATTGATTAAGAGGGTCAATCTTATGAAGTTGAATGTGAGGAGAAATGTTTTTTCTAATATAACAAGCTATGCCTCCTATCCCTCTACGGTGGGATTTTTTGTTCCATGCTGAACACAATACAAATCCTTCCATGTTAGGGACCTTAGACTCCTCATGCTCCCAAGTTTCAGCTAGACAGATAATATCAATATCACTCGGGATCCAACTTATCATAGGACCTTTGTGCCATGGAAATCCATGACAATTCCAAAAAAAGATCCCAAGTGTCCCAAATTCCTATTTATTATTATCCTTCTAGTCTCTATCCCTAACAATAGCTTTTCGATTTCTAATTATTGCACATTTTCCTTCTTTCTTGGCTTCTTTTACCTTTTGAACTTCCTTCCTTAATTCAGCTTGGTCTTCGGAAATGAGGTCTTCATTTATAAATATTCCTGACCCTTTTAAGCTTGGAGATTTACTAAGTATGCTATATTTATGGTCATTACAACTTACTTTGACACGGATGAACCTGTCTTTGTGATCATTTATTTTTCCTAGCCTCTTTACTTCTATGAGGTAAGTTGTATCAATTTGTGATTTATTTTTTAATTCTTCTTTTACTATTGCTAACATATCCTCCTCTTGTTGTTCTTTTATAGGAAAAAACATTAAATTTAAAAAAAATAAAAAATAAAAAAAAACATCATTTACTTAAAAAAAATTAATAATTTTAAAAACCAATATATCATTTAAAAAAATAAATAAATAAACAATTTAAAAATAAAAAAATTAATATTATTAAAAAAAACTAAAAAAAACACAATAAACAATTAAAAAAACTGAAAATAAAACAATTAAAATAAAAAAAATCAAAAAAACTTAAAAACAATTAAAAAAACTTAAAAACAAATAAAAAAACTGAAAATAAAACAATTAAAATAAAAAAAAAAATTAAAAAAAATTAATAAAACTTAAAAACATTGAATACATTGTTGTCCTCCCCGCTCTATTAAAATTACTATGATATTTGTAGGGAGGGGGCAATTCTCGGAATCACCTCCTCCTCCATTCTCACCAAATTTAAAGGGAAGGGAAGGGTAGGGTGGGGTGTATTTTTATTTATTTATTACCTTTTTAAAAGGTGGGGTGGGGTGGATTACAATATATTTTATTTTATTTTGTAAGTTATTTTATTTTTATTTTTTAAAAGTTATTATATTTTTTATTTTAATTATTTATTTAAAAAAAATATTTTTTAAATGATTTTTGAAATTATTGTTTTGAATTTTTTTTTTTAAATTTAATTATATTTTTAGTGGATGTTAATTATTATTATCATTTTAAAAAATGGTGTTTTAAATTGTTTTTCAAATTTATTTAAATAAATTATGTATTTTTTGTTGTTATTTTTTAAATAATTATTTTTAATCTGTTTTTTTTGGTTTTAGTAAATGTAAAAAATTACAGAAGTTTTGTTGTTGGCATGTAGCTTGGGAAACCAAACCAACAATAGAATAAAGTCTTCCTGAAGATGGATATATTCGAGTTGCATAGAGAAGGTGTTGAAGACCGTTTGCTTTTCTGTCATGGAACAACCCATAAGCGTTTTTGTATGCCGATAAAGGTCAATGATATGGTAGTATTTTTTGTCACTTTCCCTGGTTGAACCAACATTTGGTATCCACACTAGCATTTCTGCATCTACCTCATTATCTTGAACTCTCACTCTTGCTTGTCTAGCTTCCTCTTCCCAGGTGTCTAGAACGTCCCGAGTGTCCTTAGGCATCTGGTGTATGTAGTTCTTTGCAACTTGAAATGTGTCATGTTGGGCTCGAGCGAGAGGGAGGTTCATATGCTCCTGACGTCCTCGACCTGACGAACTCCCATGGACCATGTTTATATTCCAACAACTTTTGATTGAGCAAATAGCAGAAGGGAAAATATCCCCTTCATTTGGTCATTTTCCTCCTCACTGACTGTTCCTTGCAATTTTGTAGAGGTCGATTTGGCTATCCAAAATCAGATAAATGAAATTTTTTTGAGGCACATCAATTAAACGGTTCTAGTGATCCCCAATTGCCATGATGTTGGAGGTATTGTGGAGTTTATTATGCATTAAATACTCAAGGCTTGTCCTCGGCTGGTTCTTTAACTCCCACAACTTGGAAATGTGTTGGAGGGCCGCCATTCCAAGCTGCAATTTGGTACAATCCTCTCCTCCATTATAATATCTTAGTCTCTTAATCACATCTTAGTTCCTATGTGGCTTCTCCCACGAGTGGAGTTTCCTATCTGTCACCATTAGACTCAAGTCCAAGTTAGTTGGAGTTAAGACCCTCCATCTCTACTTAAGACCATGCATAAGGTGACAATGGGTTGCCACTAGTTGTGGCCTAGGGACCCGAGCTTGCCTGCGTTGTGTGAGGATGCACCATAGAGTTGGCATATGGCACCCAAATCAGGGTGTGCGTGAGAGTGTGTGTGTTTGTGTTTTCTTTAATTTAAAATGTGTATTATTATTTTTCAAAATTTAATTTAATTTAATTTTTTTATTGTCTAGGGTCTTTCTCCTCTATTTGCGTGTGTAATTTTTACAAAACATTTTGCAACAATATAGGGCTTTCAGGTCATGGTTTCTAAAACTTTACAATTTTTAAGCTTAAAAGAAAAGAATGTGCTATTGTTCGTTTTAAGAGTTGGTCTTAAGATTTTAGTTCCAAGCACACTCGTTGTCAAGGCCATGATTTAAAAAAAATTGCAATCTTATCCCTAAAAATGGGGGTGCTATTGGGACCACCACTTTTGAATTTAGGGGTTGATTTAAGGTTTTAATTGCAATGGTACCGGTTAGGTTTCAAAAAAGATGTGTAAATCTCTCTTCATTTAGAAGATAAAAATTTAAGATGAATCTATGTTACTTTATTATTTTTTACATTATAATTAAAGTTAGCTCTTTTACATTGGCTCTTTCTCGTCTTTTCTCATTAGATGTCAAAGATCAATTTCTTTTTATTTTAATTTATTAGTTGTAAATACATTACATGCCATGTCTCTTCCATCCATGTTGTAGAGTGCACCTCACATATCTTGGTGTAACAAAAAGATGTAACAAATAAATACAAACTCGTTTTAAAAAGCCAAATAACTAGCCAAGGATTTCAAGATTTTTTACCAAGGCATAGCTAAAATCCGAAAAGCTAAATCCAACTCAAAACATGTCAAAATTGACGTCATTGATCTGAAATATGAACTGAGAGGCATCAAAAACCCCAAGGTAGATACATTGTGGAACCCCAACAAATCGGTTTCAACATTCCAGTAATGCAAAATTCAAATTTATCAGATTCCAATGAAAAAAGGTTAGAAATTGCAAATCATTAGGAATTCATTGTGATTATTTTAATTTTGATTTTGAATAGGCTAAGTTTGTTAACCCATGCATAAGATAAATGATAATTTTATTTCTTAAATAGAAGCAAGAAGCATGGTGCTCTTATAGTAAGGGGTGGAATATATATATAATCTTATCACCAATTATTATTATTATTATTTAATCTAGCTTTTTCATATCATAATGAGACTAAACGACCAAATTTAGCATAATTATGGGGGAACCATGAACACCATTCAATTAGGTTTTCTTAAAGGGAAGCAGGTGCAAGTGAGAGTATCTATTTCGCCAAAGTCACTTAGCACTTGAACCTAGCCCCAATTATTGGGATGCATCCACAAGCATGAGCACAAGCACTAGCACATATCCATCCTAGCCACAAATCTTTTTTAATTAAACTATGATCTTCTTATCACATGAGGCTAACACAACCATATTCAATATTATGAGGGAAGCATTAGCACCATTTAATTCCATTTCCTTCAACTAAGCAACAACAAGTGGTAGGTATCTATTTCACCAAAGTCGCTTAGAACTTTCCCTTGACCACAATCGTTGGTGGGCATCCACAAGCGTGACCACAAAAACTATCATGC
Organism: Picea engelmannii; assembly: GCA_009831015.1. Taxonomy (NCBI): domain Eukaryota; kingdom Viridiplantae; phylum Streptophyta; class Pinopsida; order Pinales; family Pinaceae; genus Picea; species Picea engelmannii. The sequence continues at coordinate 130,191 of ML795046.1, read as the reverse complement.
CACTTGGTAGGAATTGAATCTAGTGGGGAATATATTAGCTCTCGACATTCATTTACCTCACAAACCATATTGACAAGCCTCAGGTGTTTTAAGAGCGAGAAGTTTACACACATTTTTTTTTATAATCCTTTTAGGTACATAATAAATCTCAAATTAAGATGGGTTTATATTGATATCATTTCACTAATTCGATGTGCATTTAAATGAAGTGTCCCACCTCTATTTGGGGTCTCTATCATTCGATTGGAGGTAATGGCTTCAATCCTTGACCAAGTGAAAATGGGGTACATAGAAGCATCAAGGTGGTAGTGAGGGCGGAAGACCCTCACACCCAGGGGATGAAGGTGCACATTTCAACATCCACAAACCTATCTTAACCCCAAATATTTTAGGTAGTATGGAATTTAAAATAGCACAAACCTATCTTAACCCCAAATATTTTAGGTAGTAGGAAATTTACATGTAATTTTTTTTCGTAATCCCTTTAGATACTTAATAAACTTGAACTTAAGATGGTTCTATATGTTCTGTGAGTGTGAAACAATAGTGGAAGACACCTATCTTATGGTGTCTTAGAATTGCTTCTACGACTATAAAATATCCCCCTCCTTATGTCCCACTCAATTCAATTTAAATTCACCTCCTCTATTTGGAGTCTCTATCATCCAATTAGAGGTTATGGTTCACTTATTAAATAAGTGAAATGGACTCCACTTAGAATCACGATGTTGGGATAGGTGTGGAGATTGAAGAACTTCACCCCATAGCCTCCTCCCTTATGTGAGTGGGGATGAAAGTGGGGTGGGGTGACATGTTCACATGTCAAACCAAAGAGTCCCATTAGGGAAAGGATTAACTACATAAACAACCCTTGATAACATTACAAAATTTTTGCATTAAAAGCTATGATGTTGACAATCCAAAATTGCAATTGCGACAAAGATTTTATGGCATAATTTGAATGATAACAAACTAGAAAAGGTCAAAATTGTAGAATGTTTATCCTTCTTCCAAAAATATCCCATTTAGCCAAGGTGAGGTGGAATATTGACAAGCCTCAGGTGTTTTAAGAGCAAGAAGTTTACACACAATTTTTTTTATAATCCTTTTAGGTACATAATCAATCTCGAATTAAGATGGGTTTATATTGATATAATTTCACTACTTTAATGTGCATTTAAATGAAGTGTCCCACCTCTATTTGGGGTCTCTATCATTCGATTGGAGGTAATGGATTCAACCCCCGACCAAGTGAAAATGGGGTACATAGAAGCATCAAGGTGCTAGTGAGGGCACAAGACCCTCACACCCAGGGGATGAAGGTGCCCATTTCAACCTCCACAAACCTATCTTAACCCCAAATATTTTAGGTAGTAGGAAATTTAAAATAGCACAAACCTATCTTAACCCCAAATATTTTAGGTAGTAGAAAATTTATATGTAATTTTATTTCCCAATCCCTTTAGATACTTAATAAACTTCAACTCAAAATGGATCTATATGTTCTATGAGTGTGAAACAATAGTGGAAGACACCTATCTTATGGTGTCTTAGAATTTCTTCTACGACTATAAAATACCCCCCTCCTTATGTCCCACTCAATTCAATTGAAATCCACCTCCTCTATTTGGAGTCTCTGTCATCCAATTAGAGGTTATGGTTCACTTATTAAATAAGTGAAATGGACTCCACTTAGAATCACGATGTTGGGGTAGGTGTGGATATTGAAGAACTTCACCTCATAGCCTCCTCCCTTATGTGAGTGGGGATGAAAGTGGGGTGGGGTGACATGTTCAGATGTTGAACCAAAGAGTCCCATTAGGGAAAGGATTAAGTACATAAACAACCCTTGATAACATTACAAAATTTTTTCATTAAAAGCTATGATGTTGACAATCCAAAATTGCAATTGCGGCAAAGATTTTATGGCAGAATTTCAATGATAACAAACTAGAAAAGGTCAAAATTGTAGAATGTTTATCCTTCTTCCAAAAATATTGCATTTAGCCAAGGTGAGGTGGAATATTGACAAGCCTCATGTGTTTTAAGAGCAAGAAGTTTACACACAATTTTTTTTATAATCCTTTTAGGTACATAATAAATCTCAAATTAAGATGGGTTTATATTGATATAATTTCACTACTTCAATGTGCATTTAAATGAAGTGTCCCACCTCTATTTGGGGTCTCTATCATTCGATTGGAGGTAATGGATTCAACCCTTGACCAAGTGAAAATGGGGTACATAGAAGCATCAAGGTGGTAGTGAGGGCACAAGACCCTCACACCTAGGGGATGAAGGTGCCCACTTCAACCTCCACAAACCTATCTTAACCCCAAATATTTTAGGTAGTAGGAAATTTAAAATAGCACAAACCTATCTTAACCCCAAATATTTTAGGTAGTAGAAAATTTATATGTAATTTTTTTCCCCAATCCCTTTAGATACTTAATAAACTTCAACTCAAGATGGATCTATATGTTCTGTGAGTGTGAAACAATAGTGGAAGACACCTATCTTATGGTGTCTTAGAATTGCTTCTACGACTATAAAATACCCCCCTCCTTATGTCCCACTCAATTCAATTGAAATCCACCTCCTCTATTTGGAGTCTCTGTCATCCAATTAGAGGTTATGGTTCACTTATTAAATAAGTGAAATGGACTCCACTTAGAATCATGACGTTGGGGTAGGTGTGGAGATTGAAGACCTTCACCCCATAGCCTCCTCCCTTATGTGAGTGGGGATGAAATTGGGGTGGGGTGAGATGTGCACCTGTTAAACCAAAGAGTCCCATTAGGGAGAGGATTACGTACATAAACAACCCTTGATAACATTAAATTTTTTTTGCATTAAAAGCTATGATGTTGACAATCCAAAATTGCAATTGTGGCAAAGATTTTATGGCGAAATTTCGATAATAACAAACTAGAAAAGGTCAAAATTGTAGAATGTTTATCCTTCTTCCAAAAATATTCCATTTAGCCAAGGTGAGGTGGAATATCATATTCCATTTGGCCATGGTGAGATGAAATATCATATTCCATTTGGCCATGATGAAGTGGAAGTCCACATGGCACATTAAAATGACATGGCTACCAACAAACCTGTATAATGAACAAATAAGTCCATTCAAGATGTTCTTTTCTTGGATAGGAATTGTAATAACAATAATAAAAATGAGAATATACTCAAGTAGTTGTTGGATGGATATTCAAATAGTTGATTGTTGGTGTTATGCACATGACATGGCATAACACCCCATCGATGAAGTGTGTCCTTTTTTGGTTTATTAATATTATTATTTTAATATCAATATAATTATGATTAACAGTTGGATGCCTTGCATTTTCTCAACCCCTCTTTTACACAACCACCATTGAAGGGGTCATAATTGTCTAGGAAAAATCTTGAACCCTTGTTCACTCTCGACAAAACCTAGGTTAGCTCTTGAGTCCTCCTTTGCACAAGCCTCATTAGAAGCCTTGGAGCTATGTCGAATTTCCAATAGTTCATGCCTTGTATAAAAACATTATTGGGGACTAGGGATGTACCCATAATAGTCTACAAGGTATAGGTAATTTTCCATTTCTAGGAAGATTATGATTTCAAATCACCTCTCAAAACATTAGCACATAGACTTGTGGAAGCCCTTAAATAGAAACTTACAGAAAAACTCCATTTTCCTCCTGACATCTTCCAATCCTTCCTTCAAGATCACACTCTTATTCATTTTTACATTGTGGTAAAAAGCATTTCACTCAATGAACCCATGACATAGCACATTCATTCATGGTATATTAAATAATACCCCTAATTTCACTAGATATTGATAAATACCTCCCAAAATACTTTTATTGAATCCCCATTCCAATATATTTTTCCAATAATAAACCCCATATTTTGACTAGATACCCCTTTTATACCCCCAAATACCTATAAAACCCTAGATATCCTACACCCCCCTCCCCAATACCTACAATATATTGACTTTATTTTTCACAATTAAAAAACCCCCTTTATGAATGAACGTGATAAAATATTGGTCAACAAGGTGAAACACTCGTGGTAAAAAGTGAGCTAATAAATCAAAGTATAGAAGAACTGATGTCCAACGTCCAATGTGAAAAGAGAAAAGAGAAGGGGATAAAATAAAAAAATAAATAAAAAGGTAAGTTTAGATCCATCCTAACGCCAAAGCTATTAAGCAACTTGAAGTTTACACATACATTTTTTCTAACCCCTTTGGTTGCTCAAAAAAAGTGGGCTAAAATCAATCTATGTTGGTCTCATTTCATTGCTTTCCATTTTGAGGTCACCCCCCTCTATTTGGAGTCTCCCCTATCTAATTAGAGACATTATGTTTGATCCTTAACTAAGTGAAACAGGCTACACGTAGTGTTAGGGTCCAAACCTAACTACCTTACTTATGATACTTTATTAATGTATGAGGTCATGTTTATTGAATCTAAATAGTTAGTTAATACTCACTCATTGTAAAAAGGGTCCTCTTTATTGGTAATTCCCTCATTATAAGTGGGATCGTATGTAGTTAAGATTCTCTATGGATAGTTATATATTGAATAAAAGGTTATGTAATGTTTTTTCAAGGATTGTTATTTTATTTGAGATCTTTTCTCTAGGAGGTTGTCCCCTTGAAGAGGCAAGTGAACATATCTCTCTATTTTTCATTTTCATTAATACAAGAGATTTTTATCAAGGTTTATCTATTTTATCTTGTTTTCTTTGGTTTTGCACTACTTTTTTGTAAGTTTTAAACCTGTGAAGTAAATAAATAAATACAAATTCTTAAGAAAAATAGAAATTAATCAATGGATCATACACATAGTACATAGATATTTACGCTAGAAACCCTTAACTAAGAGAAAACCAACCTTCCTTTGTGCCACACCTCTCAACTCTTCATTGTATTAATTTCACCATTCACAATACAATATATATATATATATATATATATATATATATATATATATATATATATATATATATATATATATATATATATAATGTAATCCACGACTACTAAAACCCTAATCCCTTAATCCATGATTAATTTAGAAAATCTGATGCGCCAACCCCCCCCCAAACACATGCAAATAATATAACACCTACCCAACATTCTCCCACTTGTTGTTTTCTTTGCTTACATGGGGGTCACATGATTAATGGTCAACAATCTAGGGTAGCAATGCCCATTGTTTCTCTACAACAGGGGAAATTCTGGAAGCTCACCGACTTTGTCAATGAATCTGTAACATTCTTCAAAGTATCAACCTTCTCCGGAAACACCTTCTTGTCTTCAACCATGTCTCTCACAAAGTGATATTGAACATCGATATGATTTGTCTTTAAATGATAAGCTGGGTTATTTTCTAGGAATATTTCACTCTAATTTTCATAATCTAACCTTACTGCTTGTTGTACCAACCCAATACTTGAGCACGATGTTTGTAACCATATCGCTTCCTTGCTTGCATGGGTGGCTGCCATGTATTCAACTTATGTAGTTGAGAGTGCCACTACAACTTGCCTTTCGCTTATCCAACTGATTGCTCCTCCAAATAGGTTAACAACATACACAATTGTAGATCTTTTGCGATCTAGATCTACAGCCCAATCTGCATCAACAAACCCATATATGTTGAAGACTCTATACAATATTGGTCTTTCTTGGTAGCATAATCCATAACTAGAAGTTCCACACAAATACATGAAAAACCCATTTTACTGTTGCCCAATGCTCCTTCCCTGGTTTTGACATATACATGCTCAAAAATCCCACTGCATGTGCAATGTATGGTCTATTATAAACCATTTCATACATGATAAAACTTCCAACTACACTAGCATATGGAACACGAGACATGTACTCTTCCTCTTCCTGTGTCTTGGGACACTGATCTGCATATAACTTTACACCTATAGGAATAGGTATCTTGATCGGTTTACTTTCCTGCATATTAAACCTCTGCAATCTCGTCTTAACATATTCTCTTTGATTCAACCAAAGTTTCATGTTCACACTATCTCTTTTAATCTCCATTCTCATAATGAAGTTAACAACCTTGAGATCCTTCATGTTAATTTTGGAGGATAGTTGTGACTTCACCTCCTTTATTACATCCATGTTGTTTCCTAGCAACAACATGTCATTGACATACAACACTACATAAATGAAGTGATTACCAACCTGCTTGGAATATACATAGTGATCATCCCCACTTCTCACAAATCCCAGTCCAATGATGTATGTTTCAAAATTTTGGTACCACATCCTAGGTGATTGCTTCAGACCATATAGTGACTTCTTTATTTTACATACCAACTCTTTCTTTCCATTCACTACAAAGCCTTTTGAATGCTTCATGTATATTTCTTCTTCCATATCTCCATGTAGGAATGTTGTCTTCACATCCATCTGTTCTACTTCAAAATCAAAAGCAACGACAACAAATAAAATAAATCTAATAGAAGTTAACTTGGAAACATGAGAAAAATTTTCACCAAAGTCAATTCCCTCTACATAGGAATAACCTTTTGCTACTAACTGAGCTTTGTATTTCTCCACTTTTCCTTCTACATTCAACTTCTTCTTAAACACCCATTTTCTTCCAATGGCCTTTCTTCCCAAGGAATCCATATCTTTTGTTACACGTCAAAATTACTCACTTTGATAGTGTCGCAAGTGTCGTCATTACAAAGGTCGCAAGTGTCGCATTTTGCTCACAAGGTCGCAAGTGTTGCATGTTGCTCACAAGTGTCGCAAACATCAAACAAAGCATACTGCCATGATGCCTATGTCATGCCTATAACGACATGATAAGGACACTTGAAACACCTCAAACATTTGATTTGGAAGAGGAAAAATGAGTCAGCAGGCTTGCAAACCTTTTGCCATCTGAAAGCACCTCAAAAACTAAGTTTTTGGAGGGAAGCACTCCCCCTTACACTATCTCGGAGCGCTGACTCTCCCCCTTACACTGTCAGGGAGCGTTATAAAGCTCCCCTAGCCCTTTTGAGGGAGCGCTATAGATTTTGAGAGCACTGGAGCCCCCCTAAAGCCTACAAGGGAGCGCTACAACACTCTGATGGCCCTTTAGAGAGAGCGCTACCTATTCTGGGAAGTTGTTAAGCTGTTGAGATGAATGGGGGAAGCATCTTTTCATTCTTGGAAGGCAGTTGGATTCGAATCCCTAGTCCAACCATGATCCTAGGGCAGATCCTCATCTGAAGGAGGCAAATCCTCAACTTCCCCAAGGATATCTCAAGTGGTTAAAGCCTCTCCAAGGCTATATAAGCAAGCTTTCTAATGGTGAAAGGAGATTGGGAAATGGAGAATTACACCAAACTTATGATCTCATAAGTGGTGTTGGAACATAGCTGATTGAAAGAGGAACTGCTAGCATGAAACCTATGATCTTATAGGAAACACACAGTCATCCAGAAGAGAGTGATCAGTGAAGCTGCTGTTATCCAGGTTGTGGATCTTTCAGGCAAGGGTTAGATGAAGGGGACTTGACGAAGCTGTCGCATTCGCATCTACGATTGTAAGTACTGCTGTCGTTATTCTCATTAATATGACACGCTTGGCCTGTTTATTTCTAGTTTGTGTCTGATGTTACATGAACTTATCATTGATAGATAGATATGTTTTCAAGCTAATATCAATAGAGTAGGAAGTGGTCGTATCTTGTTTGTCCGCAGAACCCAGCGAGGAGCAAAGGATTGGAGCGCAACTCGGAGCGTGCAGGGAAAAACGTCGATAAATAGGTACTTCTGTTACCCTTCCTTCTCATATGTTAGTTTGGATAGATTTGAAAGGAAGTCAGTGTCCATGTTAAGAATTTTCTGTCTTAGAGTTAGGGTCAAGCTCTTTGAGGCAATCTACCTGTCCGCAGGGAGATTTTCCTACAACAGAAACTGGCGACTCCACTGGGGAGATAGCCTCAAATCAAAACTCCTTGTTTTGATTTCTCCTCATTGACCTTGTTCTACCCCTTGATTGTTTCAGACCTGGTTCACTCCTCTTTTGATTGG
>ML795046.1:64135-115701 GCA_009831015.1 Picea engelmannii | reverse complement strand
CTAACTTCATACTTTGGGGGGAAATCTGTTACACGTCAAAATTACTCACTTTGATAGTGTCGCAAGTGTCGTCATTACAAAGGTCGCAAGTGTCGCATTTTGCTCACAAGGTCGCAAGTGTCGCATGTTTCTCACAAGTGTCGCAAACATCAAACAAAGCATACTTCCATGATGCCTATGTCGTGCCTATAACGACATGATAAGGACACTTGAAACACCTCAAACATTTGATTTGGAAGAGGAGAAATGAGTCAGCAGGCTTGCAAACCTTTTTCCATCTGAAAGCACCTCAAAAACTGAGTTTTTGGAGGGGAGCGCTCCCCCTTACACTATCTCATAGTGCCGACGCTCCCCCTTACACTGTCAGGGAGCGTTGTAAATCTCCCCTAGCCCTTTTGAGGGAGCGCTATAGATTTTGAGAGCGCTAGCGCCCCCCTAAAGCCTACAAGGGAGCACTACAATGCTCTGATGGCCCTTTTGAGGGAGCGCTACCTATTCTGGGCAGTTGTTAAGCTGTTGAGATGAATGGGGGAAGCATATTTTCATTCTTGGAAGGCAGTTGGATTCGAATCCCTAGTCCAACCATGATCCTAGGGAAGATCCTCATCTGAAGGAGGCAAATCCTCAACTTCCCCAAGGATATCTCAAGTGGTTAAAGCCTCTCCAAGGCTATATAAGCAAGCTTTCTAATGGTGAAAGGAGATTGGGAAATGGATAATTACACCAAAATTATGATCTCATAAGTGGTGTTGGAACATAGCTGATTGAAAGAGGAACTGCTAGCATGAAACCTATGATCTTATAGGAAACACACAGTCAGCCAGAAGAGAGTGATCAGTGAAGCTGCTGTTATCCAGGTTGTGGATCTTTCAGGCAAGGGTTAGACGAAGGGGACTTGACGAAGCCATCGCATTCGCATCTACGATTGTAAGTACTGCTGGCGTTATTCTCATTAATATGACACGCTTGGCCTGTTTCTTTCTAGTTTGTGTCTGATGTTACATGAACTTATCATTGATAGATAGATCTGTTTTCAAGCTAATATCAATAGAGTAGGAAGTGGTCGTATCTTGTTTGTCCACAGAACCCAGCGAGGAGCAAAGGATTGGAGCGCAACTCAGAGCGTGCAGGGACAAACGTCAATAAAGAGGTACTTTTGTTACCTTTCCTTCTCATATGTTAGTTTGGATAGATTTGAAAGGAAGTCAGTGTCCACGTTAAGCATTTTCTGTCTTAGAGTTAGGGTCAAGCTCTTTGAGGCAATCTACCTGTTCGCAGGGAGATTTTCCTACGACATATTTAACCATGGCCTTCTTCTAGAGTTCACTATCCTTTGAATTCACTACTTCCCTGACAGTTCTGGGTTCATCATGAATAATAGATAAAGAAAAAATAGCATGAAAATCAGGTGGACTATACCTTTCCGGTTGCCTTCTTTCCTTCATTGATGTCCTCAATACTGGAGTCTGAGGTTCTTCTTCCATTGATTCATATTTTTCATTATCCAGCTCAAACTTTATTTTCTCAGGTTCTTATTTCCTTGGTAGGAATTATTGTTTGGGAACATCTTTAACCTATCTAAAAACAACATCCCGATTGTAAATAGTTTTCTTAGTTTATGGGTTCCAATGCTTATAACCTGCCATACCATCTTTATAACCAATAAAAATTACACTTTTAGGATTTAATATCTAGCTTGCTCCTATTTTCCTTTGGAACATGTACACAAGCATCACAACCAAACACTCTGAGATGTTCAAGAGAGGGTTTCTTACCAGTTCATACTTCATGTGTAGTTTTGTCCACCAACGTTGATGAGGGTGATCTATTTACCAGGTAACATGCAATACCCGCTGCCTCTTCATAGAATTCTTGTCCTAATCCAACACCACTGAGCAAGCTCCTTGATTTTTCCATCAATGCCCTGTTCATCCTTTCTGCAACCCCATTCTGTTGAGGTGTGCATGGATTAGTCTTCTACCTTGATATACCATACTTCTGAAAAAACTCTTTGAATTCATTCCCACATAATTATCCACCATTATCTGTCCTTGACACCTTTATTTTCTTCTTTGTCTAATTTTCTACCAAAGCCTTAAACACTTTAAATTTATCAAATACCTCATATTTCTTCCTAAGAAAATAAATGCACGTGTTCCTTGATAAATCATCTATGAATGAAACGTAAAAAACATATTTACCTAGTGATGGAACATACATAGGTCCAAACATATCACTATGTATCAACTCTAAGATCCCCTTTTCTCTTGTAGCACAGATCAAAATTTTACTCGATTCGTTTACCATATATGAAATGTTCACATAAATCAAAATACAAGGTGAAATTAGACATACCTTCAACCATACCTTTATCGTGTAGTGTTCGAAGGCCCTTTTCTCCAATATGTCCCAGTCTTTGATGCCATAGCATGGTATTATTTTCAGGGACAATATGGATATGCTTTATTAATTTCTCTGCTCAGGGACAATAGAACAGTTACACCCACCAATATAAGTGCTTCCCAACAACTTGTATAGAGTTCCACATCGAATTAACCTCATCAACACCATTGCTCCTTTGATCATCTTGCAAGTTCCCTTTCCCAATAAAGTATCCACATTTGCATCATCCAACTTACTTACATATATTAATATCCTGGATAGATTTGGAATGTGCATAACTCTAGGGAGAGTTCTAATCTTTCCATCTTTCAGCAACAACTTAACCCTTCCATGTCCCATGATATTGGTTGTCGATTCATCTCCTAGGAAGACATTACCACCATCATACTTTTCATATTCATTGAACCACTCCCTGTGAGGAGTCATATAAAATGATGCACCTAAGTCGATCAACCATACATCACGATCTGCATGTGTACCTGTAGATGCCAATTAAATATCACATCCTTCTTATATGGAGGTTTTCTCCTCTATGGAAGAGACATCATCAAATCCATTTTCTTTATCAACTTTCTTAGAACTGCAATCTTTCTTATAATGCCCAACTTTACCACATTTCCAACATTTCCTCGAATATTTTCCTAGGGATTTAGATCTACCTTTAGATTTAGATCCCCCCCTTCCTAAGACTTATTTGTATCCCTATATTTGGGATGACCTCCTACAAATAAATCATCTGTGTTATGACTATCCATGCTTTTCCACCTCATCTCTTCTAATAACAAGGATGAAACTACATCCTCATACTTCAATGCAGATTGAGTGGTACTACCAATTTATACAACTAGATTATCCCAAGAATTTGGCAAAGAACATAACAAAGTAATACAATTATCTTCTTCTGCAAGCGTAATATTAACATATCCAAGTTGACTTAATGGCGTATTGAAGGCATTTAGATGCTCTGTCACATAATCTCCATCTTCCATCCTTAGATGGTACAACTCTTTTGAAGAAACAACTTGTTTACCAAGGACTTTGACTGATACAAATTCCCCAACTCTTCCCATATTTCCTTGGCTGTAGATTCTCCTGACACATTCAATAACACTGAATCATCCAAATAGATTCAAATTGTACTCCTTTCTCTTCTATCCAACTTCTCCCAATCTTCTTTTGACATACCAGTATATTAATTTCACCATTCGAAAGATTAATTTTTCCATTTGAAATACTACCCCAAAAACAATTTCGGGGCGCTGCCTTGAACCTCGTTGGCTGTTTCCTATTGCCCAGGGCCGAATTCTATGCATAACTAGGGGGGAATCCTACGCCCCCTTGGGACCCCCTTATGAAAACACCCGACACATACGACACAAAGAACAATACTAGTGAGGAATCGTCATATGCAGTCATCAAATATGACACCCCCCCCCCACACACACACACACACACATGCAAAGAATATAACACCTACACAACACTTTTTATGTGAATGATCTAAATTTTTGAGATATTATAAGTGGTTTAAGAGCTCTTTCTTGGGCCAAAAAAGGGAGATTTTTTTTTTTCTCTTTTTGCAAATTTTGATGGAAAAAAGAGGATGACAACATTCAGATCGATTTTTGAAACTTTTTGTATATAATTTGAAGAAACAATATACATATCTGAATTCCTCTTGAAAAAATACGGTATACCGAATTAAAAAACAAATTTCCCAAAATGGAGTCCGGGAAGTGGAGTTATCATTGATTTAAAATCATCCTTTTTTAAGGGTTTTTTCTAGTGAAGAATATGAATTTCAAAGATTGAACATCTTTTGATAGAGTGCACAAATTCTGGTCAAACTAGTGCCAATAAATCCAAATAAGTTGTGGCATTTCATAATTCATGCCATAATAGCCAAACCAAGAAGTACAACATAATTTATGATCATTTTACATTTTTGGCTTCAAACCCTACCTTGAAAAAAAAAAAATTTATTTTCTAATTATTTTACGAAATTTTTCTTGGCTCAACAAGTGCTTAAAGTTTTGAATTTTTTTTAGAGAGTGTTCCAGTGTCTTTAAATAACACAATGATCTATCATTCAATGGTTAAAACTATTGTCAGGGAAGAATATACACATGGAATACAAGTGGAATCACATTGTTATAAACCCTCGTAACACCTATTGGTACCCCTTTGAGTAGTGTTGCATCAAACAATACTTACATATGAAATCTCACTACCACGTACCCTTGGGTATATAGGAAGTTCCCTAGGTATGCCTAAAACCATCTTTAGATAAACCAATCAATTGTCTCATTGCTATAGTACACCAATAACAATACTCAGGGAGATCACTCTCTAGTCCCTGGGTAGTCGAGTATTGTGGATAAGGGCATGATTGAGGCTCCTTAGTTAGTGCCTTGAGATATTAGGTTGAGTACTACTATTGGACCTTGAACATATATTAGAGAGCTGAGTCATTTGGAACTCCCTTTTCCTTAAGACCCGATAACCTTTTTCAATGAGCTCACCCATGGTGGAGCCCTACAAACCACTTTATACCATCACCACGAAAAATATGACAACCTTATCTACTGTCATTGGGTTGGACATTCTAGACACTCAATACACACATATTAATGGACAATATCAACAAATGTAATAGACCATAAAAAGTTTGGATCAAAAGTTGGATGAAAAATTAGAGAAGTTGGATGAGAAGGTGGTTCCTAGGCTAGCTCTAGGCACACCATAAGAAGAACTCTGGAATTCACAACACATTGATCCACACCAGGAAGAAATTTCTAAATCATGACTATTTATCCAACAACATCCCTCTTCGAGTCTTCATATCCATAAAACAATGGATAATAACACATGACATTGTTTTGGGAAGGTGGACCTAAACAAGTTTGATGGTTCCAACCCATCATAATGGGTTACCTAGATGGAACATTACTAAACACCCTCCATGGAATTACTTAATACATGATGAGAATTAGGGTGGGGGTCTTGTATATGGATCTGGAATGATGGCAATGATGGAAATGGCATAAAAAATCTTATGTAAACTACATCACCTAGATCATGTTTGTTAAAGCTATACATGCACATTTTAAGAGAGATAATCACTATTTGGTGAGGCTTACCAAGTTATGCCAAATAAGATCAGTTGCAATATTAATGAAATTCTTTGAGCAATTAGACATCCATACCAAAAAATTAACAGATTCTTTCTATAAAGAATGTTTCATTAGAGGCCTCAAGGAGGAGATTCAAGCACAAGACAAAATGTAGCATTATGTTGCATGGTTGGAAGCATCCGAAAGGGATAAAGAAGCATAGATGACGATCAATTCACAAAGTATAAAACCATCCATTCCCCTCACTCAACCTCCCTAGGTTAATTCCCTAAGAACAAACCCTATTCATTCCTTGAAAGTACAAAGGTTGTCTCCAATGGAAACGACATATAGCCAAAGACATGGAATCTACTATAATTGTGATGAAAAATATGCTCTAGGTCATAGGTGTAAATACCAAAAATTGTTCCAAGTTATGCCAAGTTATTCCAAATAGGAACAATGGCAATATTTATGATAGTCTTTGAGAAATTAGCCATCCATACCAAAATATTAACATATTCTTTCTATAAAGAATGTTTCATTACATGCCTCAAGGAGGAGATTCAAGCACAATCCAAAATGTAGCATTATGTTGCATGGTTGGAAGCATCCCAAAGGGATATAGAAGCATAGATTACGATCAATGAAAAAGTATAAAACCCTCCATTCCCCTCACTCATCCTCCCCAGGTTAATTCCCAAAGCACAACCCCTATTCATCCCTTGAAAGTACAAAGGTTGTCTCCAATGGAAATGGAAGATAGACAAAGACATGGAATCTACTATAATTGTGATGAAAAGTATGCTCTAGTTCATAGGTGTAAATAAAAAAAAAAATGTTCCAAATTGATATGACCACTCTATCCCTAATAAAAGGCATAATTGCTGAAGCAATACTGGAGTTACATGCTGAATACACTAACAGTCTTAGTCAAGTTGCTAGAAAATTTCAATTCCCTCATGAAGAACCCCTAATCTCCTTGCATGCATTATCAAACATTTCAACTCCAAAAACCTTGAAAATTACGAACTACATCAAGCACCGACAAGTCATAGTCCTGGTTGACAATGGTAGTACTCGCAATTTCATTCACAAGTGAGTGGCAAAAGAAACCCATTGTTTTTTCCACTTAGTGCGTAACTTCTAAATCATGATAGCCAATGGAGGTATGATGAAATGTGTGGAAAAATGTGAAAATTCCAAACTCTATATGGGTGACTATCACCTCAAGACCCATCTATTTGTCATCGATATGGGTGGTTGTATATAATATTAGGGGCATAATGAGTACGCATTTTGGGACCAATCACCATGGATTTCAGGGAACTATATATGAGTTTCACTAAATAAAGTCATGTACAAAACCTTTGAGGGATTAAATAAGACCCTCTTGAAATAGTCTATTATCATAATATGGAGAAGTTATTAAAGAAATGCCACTCTCACATTATTTTCCAATTTAACACCATACAAGTTATGGAAAATTCGACACAAGAATGGCCATGCACTTTTAGACCAATCACCATGGATTTCAAGGAACTATATATAAGTTTCACTAAACAAAGTCATATACACAACCTTCGAGGGATTTAGGTAGTACCTCCTGAAATAGTCAGTTCTCATTGTATGGAGAATTTACTAAAGAAAGGCCACTCTAGCATTATTTTCCAATTTAATGCCATACAGGTTATGGAAAATCCAACACAAGAAATCCACCCATTCTTACAGCTAGTCCTCGACAAATATCATCAAGTATTTGAGACACCAAAGGGTTTACCCCCTTCTCACAAAGAGCATGACCATGGTATTCCCCTGATTTCAAGAAGTCAACCACCAAATGTGTGGCCTTATTGACACCCTTTTGCACAAAATAATGAAATAGAAAAGATCATTTAGGAACTACTGGAGGTAGTGGTCACACGTCCCAATACAAGTCCTTACTCATCACCGATAGTCATGGTGTTAAATAAGGAATGAAATTGGCACATGTGTCTTAATTTTAGGTCTCTCAATAAATTGATGATCAAGGACAAATTCCCTATCCTATTTATTAATGATCTTCTAGATGAAATTCATGGAGCCCTTTTTTTCACTAAGCTTGATCTACATTCAGGATACCACCAAATCATGATGAAAGAGACATACATCTCCAAGACAACCTTCAGGACACATGAAGGTCATTATTAGTTTCTATTTATGCCTTTCAATCTTTGTAATGCTCCATCCACTTTCTAGAGCCTCATGATCAAGATTTTAAAGCCCTTCCAACACAATTTTGTGTTGGTTTTCTTTGATGATATCTTGATTTATAGTAAAGCATGAGAATCACACATATATCATGTTGATAAGTCCCTGCAACTCTTGAGAGACAACCAATTATTCGTGAAGCACCCCAAATGTTCTTGTGGGGATCCTAAGGTTGATTATTTGGGTCACATGGTAAGTCAGGATGGAGTACTTCCATTGTCTCGAATCTGGTCCCCACATTAAACAACAAATTTTGGCAAGATCTATTTAAACTTCAATGTACATAGTTGAATATGAGCACTTCATATCATCCCCAAACTGATGGCCAAACAAATGTGGTCAACAAGTGCTTAGAAACATATTTGAGATGTTTTTCTTTTGAAAATTCGCACCAATGGAAAAAATGGATTCCCCTTGCCGAATGGTAGTACAATACCACTTATCATGGACCTACAAAAATGACACTATATGAAGTTTTTTTATAACCAAAACCCCTGTTAGTGGAATCTTATGTAATAGGAACATTCAAGGTTCATGTAGTAGATAGAACAATTTACATCAAAGAATCCATTATCTGTATCCTCAAGGACAACTTGGTTATCATGGCACAAAATTGAATGAAACAAGAAGTTGACTAGCATAGATCATAACATTATTTTGTTGAAGGGGATCAAGTTTTTCTTTGCCTACATCCTTATAAATAGACAATACTCAAAGATAAAGTTCTATGGAAGCTAGCTCATGTTGATCCACATTTGTGGATCAATGTTAGTACATACATACCTATCCTTAATCATTTTCCTTTGTTTCTCTTTGTTTCTTCAATTCTGTTACTTAGTCATTTTTCCTCTTTCAAATTTTCCAACACTAAGTCATTTTTTTAGTGATGTAAGAATACAACATGTCCCAGACCTGCATCTCCCTATGTTTTTGGATCCACAATCGTGCTACCCTCAATTTTCACCTTTAATCCCTATGCTTTCAAAAATGCACTTTTTACCTTTTTATACTTAGTCATTTTCTTGAAATGCGGATGCGGGGCAAGTGCCTATTATACTTGCCCATTTTTGTGTCCCACATGCCCACAAACCCATGTTCTGCAAAATGTCTCTCTCCCTTTCACGATCCATAAAATTACCCTCTCCTATACTTAGCCATTTCTTTCATTGCAAATGTGGGAGTAAGTCCCTTTCACATGTCTCCATTCCCCATGTCTTGTGCCTCGCACCCACATTCTACATAATGCACTTTCAATCCCTCGTTTTTCAATTCCATACTTAACCATTTTCCATCCACCACGACATCACATCATCACTTCCCATCACATTTATTTCCCCACCACATCAGTCGCCACTTATGTGAACATAATGTCGTTATTAAAGTGGTGAAGATATCATAAAGCTTGTAATAAATTAAAAAAATATTGTCATGCTACAAATATTAACCATCAGAGCAATACATGGTAAATTAAATAAGAACTAATACACCAATCTGTAAATATCAACAATAGAGCCACCTATTTCCAAGCCTAGAAAACAATGTTAATAATGTCAAGTAAGGGAAAGGAATTGTATTGTAGGGATACATTAAATACACTAGGATGTGAATATCAAGAGTTCTAGTGGTTGTGATCTTACAACTACTATAAGTCCCTCCCTCCTACTAAGAAAAAGGTGAACCAAGTTTGGACCTCAGGCATAGCCATTGATGGTTGTGTTCTAGAGGCAACGGATTTTAAAGAGCTCATTCAATGGTGTGCTAATAAATTCAATTCATATAAGAGAATAATGTAGCTCCAAGGACAACAACCTATCTCCTTAGCTCCTTCAATATTTACCATAATGTTATGGATCTCGACACCCACCATGCAATTCAAGGCTGAAGAAGCTCATGAATTCCTCAAACAACACAAAGGGGGAGAAGAGCTCCTTGATAAATATATGGCCGACCCAAGTAATAACACCAGTGCTTCCAATATTGAGGTAAGTTCATTGAAATACCCATACAAGGAATTTCCTTGTTATTCGCTCGTATTATTGGTATGGAATACATAAACTTTGTGCCAAGGAATATCATCTATGTCCTTCATTTCACTTTGCATGAAAATTCCATCATAGATTGTGGTCAAATTATTTCTAGTGAAATCTCATTTCAGTCAAGTAATTTGGAAAATACCCATAACTTTATATGATATCCTATCTCACTTTCGCTATAACTTATTTCCATGTCTTCAAAGACTTGCTAAGGGAAAGGAGTGTCAATTGTAAGGTGGAACTAGTCTTTGCCTGGTATCCAACCCTGTGGAGGCACACAACTCAATATTGTTTCTACCTGGTTCATAATAATTTTATCTCAGAGTTCCAAAAACTAGCATTTGTTCCTAACACATTGAGATTGTCACCCGAAGCTGCCACCTTTCTCTCAGAGAAAAGAGTTTTTGAAACCATTGAAGATTTCAATATTATAAGGTTATTAGGGTGTGAAGAGAAACCTTTCCTCTGCCCTTTCTATGTGTCAAACATGTATATTTTTAGAGAAGTTTTTAGGCAATATAAGTCATGGGCTCATTTATTTAATGAGAAAAGAAAGAACCAATTCATCCCGCTGCCTTGGAAAATCGGGGAAATTGTTGTAAAACACATCTCTCATTTGGATGAACTTGTAGGTGAATTTGACCAACTAAACCTAAATGACACTGAACTTATTGAGGGCTTTGACCCAAATTATTTGTTTACTACACATATTTCCTCAATTGGTTGTTGTTATTTTACCAAAATTGAACAATTTAAAGAAGGAGGTGGGGATAATTTGAATCTCCCTGAAACTTCAACTAACTAGGCTCTTAATGATATGGAGGATTTAGCTAGTACCAATGAAGGATCTCGACAAAAAAGTAGAGAAGCAATGAATAAAAATCCCAATTCACCGATTCTGTCTTAAAAGAGTACCCAAGTAAGAAAAAAACCTAGGATCAGTGGTTTAGAGATGACGAAAACTCTGGCTGGAAGTTTAGATGATAGTGGTGATAAGGACCCAACAAAGAAAAAACTTGAAAAATCTCATACTGTATATACCTCTGCCAAAAGAAAAAGGGAAACAAAGAAAACAGGGTCAGACATACCTAAAACTTAAGAAATTCCACGAGCGATGGATGTAGATGAGCTTATTAAAGAACCCATCCGGTTTGATCAAAGATTTTTGGAAACCTAAGAAATCATCGAATCCCTAGTCACTCAGGCGCCAAAGATATTTGAAGAGGAGTCTATAACATTACACCACGTGGCCTAATAGAAGTTCTATTTTTTTTTAATTGAGAAAGTAAACAAAAAGAATAAGAAAGTATCCAAGAAGTGGAAATCAACAATTGATTTCAATAGGGTTGCACCATAAAAAATTGTACAATTTCATGAAGCAACCGAAGAAGCCCTGAAAGAATCTATCAATAACATTGAAAAATAAAATTTAGAATTAAAATAAAAAATAAAGGAATTAGAGGCAACTATAATTCCAAGACCATTGTTTGAAGAACCATTAAACATAGTTCAACCAACACTCACCTTAGAAGATATCCCAGAAGGCAAAACAAAAAGGGTCATCTAGTTTGTTGTTAGTAGTAAGAAAATATGTTGGAGATGGGTTACAAAAAAGAATAGATTTAATCCAAGAAATTTGGGAGATCGCACAAAGCTCCACCAACTTTGAAACGAGGATTACAAATTTCAAAGAATAAATTCAAAAAGATATGGAGAATGATGAAGGTTTCTACAAAGAAGTCGTGGGTACATTTTCGACTAGAGTTTTGAGTTTAAGTGATATTCACAAAATAGATAAAAACCTTTCTTCAAACATCTGGATGGATCAAATTAATGCTTGTTAGTTGAAGATAATAAAAATATTAAGAGAAATGATAAATTAATTAGATGTTGTGAAGAACAAAAGAGGTGACCTTTTCTTTAAGCTTGTTGATATCACAAAGGAACTTGATGGCCCAAGTTTATTAATGGATACAATACTTTCAACTAAAGAACAATTATTAAAACAACTTAATATATTGAAAGTTGCATGAGAAAGTGAGTTCACTAATTTAATTGAATTCTGCAAGGAAGAAATTGAAAGGTGGATGGTCAGATACATCAACAGAAATGACGAGGTATATGACATGTTGCACTAATTAGGCATGGACCTAAGAGAGATGAATATTGAGTTGTTCAAAGTAAAGACTAAACATGAGATCACAGTGGCCGCCATGAGGGAATACATGGAAGAGTGGCTAGCAAAATCCCTAATTAAAATAACCCAACCAGATCATGAAGAAACAACTGCAACAATTATGACACCTCCAACACAACAAACACCTATAAAATAAGCACCAAAAAACAAGTAAATGGTTCGGAAAAATTTCCATCACAATGAGTCAAGTAGCAACCATATTCTTGTCCTTGTTACTTTTCTTCTAAAATCATTTGTCATATTTCCTTTCATTTCCCAGTAATATGTGAAACCTAGGCTGATCCTTGAATGTTTTTTTCGTGTCTCCTAGGTCTTTTCATTTCATGGTCCACGAGAGCCCCATCTCAATCCTCTTTGAAGGAATTTTTTTTTTTTATTTGTATTTCAAGACATTTACTCTCTTATTTTTGAAGACATTTATTATTTTATGAGGTTCCCAGAGAACTATTTCGGGATATAACATTATTGTAATCTCAAGACTTTGATTTAAGCATGAGATTTCAAATGTATGTCTATCAGAATATTTTTTGTGCCTATTGAAATGATTATTTAAAGTTCTCTACCATATGTAGTCCATATTTTCTTGTTTCCCTTCCTTGAATATTGTGTTCTATCTTGATGAATGTTGTGATGGAAATGTCATACAATTTTATTTCACATTCTTTTGGTTTATGATCTTGTAATATATTGTAAATATTTACTTTATAAGATACCTAGTCCTGTCTTAGGTATTCCTTGCATGTGAATACTTATTTCAAATAAGCCCGATCCTTCTCAGGCATTGTTTATATATTTGCATGCTATTTAAAAATTAGAGGAGTACCACCTCTCTAAAAATGCAATAGGATTTGATCCTCATGAGGTTGACTCAAAGACCATAAAACAATATTTTAGATCAATAGCTCCCAAGTTCTATGGTCCCTATTATATGATACAACACATTAGACGAGTGGCCTACAAGCTAGATTTCCTAGCCCACTCTAAGATCCATCCAATATTTCATGTATTTGAATTGGATCTGGTGGTCCATTGCATGAGAACATCATGAATACATAACATAATTCCATATATCCATAATAAATAATATTTTGTTTACAATCCATTTTACACATTTACTTGAAATCATATGAAATATAATATGTATATATAAATACACATGGGAAATGATAAGTCATGTCCTTGGAAAAGGTCATGGCTTATCATAGACCAAAGGTCACGACTTATCATTTACATTATAATGTCTATTTACATAATAACAAACCTGTAACATATTATTGCATGATAATAAATGTAATATACTTTAGGTATATTACAAGCCTCCCCCCCTTAAAAGTGATTTGTCCTCAAAGGATAGGGTATGAGAAACTCTTATGATGGAATAACATTCTTCTGTAACTGCTATCGAAAAGTTGAAGACACAAGGTGATATGAAAATTGAAGTCTTGAGAAATATTGGTGCATAGAAAAAGAATCAATCGATCCAAGGTGGATTTTTTTTGGAACTCTTCAATGATAAGATTTTGGATACGTTCTCCTTTGTTGTTGACTTTGGGGCACATATATCTTTGGATTCCTAGAAATTATATCCTTCTTAATGTCTGGTTTAGTTTTCTCGTGATTTACTTGAGTCATCATGATGATATCTGATTTTTTTGTATGTATTGGTGTGACAACATTCATCGATTGACCTATGACTTCAATAATGGCGATAAATGGCATGTCAACTTCAACTAAATTTGTGGATGTTGTTTTATCTTAGAATTGTTTGTAGAGATTGACTTCTGGAAAATCTTCCATTGATAAGCCTTTATTAGTAACAACGTTAGGTTTTTCTATATCAGTCAAGTTGGTGTTGGTTCCCTTAACCATGGTTTGGGTTTCTTGCTGTGCCTTCCTCTTATTCTTCAATTTTTTCATTTCTACAAGTAGATTTTTATTATGATTTCTCAAACGAGAAATTTCATCATATTTGGATGATAGTTCTTTATTAATATTTTCAGACTCTTTTTTATGAGTGATTTTTATCTTACTAATTTGTTGTTGCGACTCTTTAATTTTTCGTTGAAATTTATGAATATATGTATCTTGCTTCTCTAGTTTTGTTCAATTTTGCACAATTTCTTCATTTTTGTTAATAAGAATTTTATTCATTTTTTTAGACTTTTCCATTAATTCTATGTGATTTTGTTATTCATTATGACATGAATTCAATGATAGAACAAGGTTCTTTGAATTAATGTCTCGCAACATTATTTTATTGGTAAGGTGCTCGAATTCTATGTACTTTTTTACCAACATTCATCGTAAAAGTACCAATAGATTTCAACCAAGAGTTTCCTACGACCACATCCATTTCTTTGGTTTGTAACACCAAAAAATTGCATTTTGGGGAGTAGTCATCGATGTTCAATTCTAAATTATTAATCTCATCATGATACCCTTGTGTAAGAGCTCTTTTAACTTCCTCTTTCACAAGTTGTAATTTATTTCCCAATTTAATATCATTATAGTTCCAATGACTAGCGAAGTCAATGGAAATTCTTACAGTCCCATTCTGGATCCTCCCTAACATACATATAACACTATTGATTAGTTCCAAAACATACCCAGAAGTCAATTAAACCTTATTTTCCATTTCACTCCTTATGAAATAATTCTCCTTCTATATCACTTGACTTTGATTTCTTCCTTTTACTTTCTCTCTCCAATTATATATATATTTCCTTCCAATAGTTTCTTTGGTAATATGTAAGAAAATCTCTCTCTCTCTCTCTCTCTCTCTATATATATATATATATATAGTATGGAATACCATGGTCCAATAGTTTACCAAAACCATGGGCTTGTAAACCACCAATGGTAAAATAAAAAATTACTCTTCCTTCTTCTTTGGAACATTTTTTTATTGCCTTTTCTTACCTTGTAAATGACAATTAACTTAACTAATTCCAACTATGGAATATTTCCTTGAAACTTCTTGGTGTGCACTTTTAACTTTTTCTTTTAAATTACCTTTTCTTACCTTGTAAATGACAATTAACTTTAACTTATTTCCAACTATGGATTCGTGTTTGACTTATATTTCTTCATGTGCACTTTAAGAAAACATTTTCTTTACTTTGTTTTTTTATTATTTATTATGAGAAAGAATGGCCACTAGCTTGTAGATTATTTGGAGATTTTTTTTCTCTCTTTTTTTTTTTTTTCCTTTTTAATTCCACATGAAAAATCAACATTATCACAGATCAAACTTGACCACAGGTTAGCCGAAAGACCACTCTGATACCAAATGAAGTGGATTTGGTGGTCCACTTCATGAGAACATCATGAATACATAACATAATTCCATATATCCATAATAAATAATATTTTATTTACTATACATTTTACATATTTACTTGACATAATATGGAATACAATGTGTATATAAATAGAGGTGGGGAATGATATGTCATGTCATTGGCAAAGGTCATGGCTTATCATAGAACAAATGTCATCACTTATGATAGACTTATCATTCACATTATAATGCCTATTTACATAATAACAAACCTATAACATTTTATTACATGATAAGAAATGTAATATACTTTAAGTATATTACATATCCTTTTTGAAAAAGGTTGTGGGATTGAATTGCAAAGTGTAGACCAACCTACCAGAACTTCATGCAAAAGTTTATATTTGGCTCCAACCAAAGTAGTATTGGGTACCAAAGAGGTCAACTGAACCAACGCATGATCGCAAAAGTATTAATCTAGTGGAAAGATATGTAACCAAAAGATGCCACATGGGAACTAACAACGATTCTGCAACAATTTCACCACCTTCATCCTTGATGACAATGTTGCTTTTGATATGGGAGGGCATGCTAGGATCCTTCCCTAACCCCCTTACTTAGGATACTTTATTAATGTATGAGGCCGCCTTTATTGAATAAGGCCCACTAAATAGTTAGTTAATACTCACTCATTGTAAAAAGGTTCATATTTATTGATAAGGCCCAAATTAGTTAGTAGTCCCTCATTAAAAGTGGGCACATAGGTAGTTAATATTCTCTATGGATAGTTATATATTGAGTAGAAGGTTATGTAATGTTTTTTCAAGAGTTGTTATTATATTCGAGAGCTTTGCTCTAGGAGGTTTCCCCATTGAAGAGACAAGTGAACATAGCTCTTTATTTTTTATTTTCATTAAAACAAGAGATATTTCCTAAGGTTTATCTATTTTCCCTTATGTTCTTTGGTTTTGCACTACATTTTATGTGAATGCTTTGAAGTTTTGAGATTAAGTACATTTCACATAGAAACATGAGGGTGAAGGTGAGAATAGGAACCAAAGGTGGATATTCCCATGTGGATAGGGGGTGAAGGTGTGCTTTTGTTTAATAAAAAAGCCATGATTATAAGGAAGGGAGTCGATACCACATTAGAGCATAATCAACACCTTGTAAAAGTGAAAAAAAAAAAAAGATAACAAAAATATTACGTTCTAGCCATGGTGAGGTGGGATCCAACATGGCACATGAAGATGACATGGACACCAACAAAGGTGAATGAATGAAAAATTAAATTCATCTATCAAGACATAAAAACACTCTTTCTTGGGAAATGGCTTTGAAACCAATGTAATGAAGAGAATGCAAGAATAATTACAAAAATTATATCTAAACTGAATATTAAACACGATTCAAAATAATGTGATTATATTCATAGTGGTTTGTGACTATATTAATACTCACTGAATGTGTTGTCACGATTATTTCCATGGAGCCCTTTTTTAACAAGAAAGGGGGGGATGTTTATTGAAATAAAAACAACATTCGGAAACACCAGTGAAGTACAACTAGTCCAAAAATTTTAGCTATTGTCTACAAAATACCAAAGGAGAACCACTAAAACTACTACAACCAACATTGCTAATTGTTGGACAATTGGTTTGGATAGTTGGTTGTCACTGATGTCAACCCTTAGAGATTGATTTCAACCCTTGGATATTGATGTCAACCCTTGGAGAGGTCCAGACATGTGGACGAGATTGTTGGGAGAGACAATTGATTGACATTTGTATGATGGATATTGATGGTGATTTAGTTGGGTGCATTTGAAGAATATTACATGAAGCCCTAGAGGTGTGGCTATGGAACCCAAAATTTCTTGAGGAATATGGACATGAAGGATAGAGTAAATGTAAACAAGACCTCATATATGGATATTACTCATCGTTCAGTTTCCGTTGATATGCAGGACACCACATGGATCCTCACAATCGGGGAGATATGGCCTTGTAAAGTTGGAAGCCCCGAAGAGTGGTCAAGAAGCCCCTAGTTGGTTACAAGTCTCGGTCAAAGGGTAAAGTGGTTGTAATAATAAACCACTAAAATAAGGAAATAGGCTACCTAGAATTAGTATAAATACACCTCAAATAGTCTCTCATTTTTATACATACACTTACATTGAATATCTATCTTGTGAATGCTATGATTTATCTTTTGGAAAATCTGTTAGTGAATCTGAGGTTAAATTTGACATATCAAGTTTGAGGTAGTGATGGTCAGAAGGAGCGAAAGTATCAGATATTTAGAAAATTGGTAACCCTAGTTTTCAGAGGTTATGCATGGGCTGCAGAAGGACAAGTCGTGTACATACGCGGGCTGTAGAAGGCCATGTCACATACATTCATGAGAAGTAGAAGAGAAAGTCATGCACATGAGGAAAAATATTGCTTGGTTAAGTTGCAACAAGGGTTGATGGTACATCAGGGTTGTTATAGGGTATGGGATGGTATGATCTAGGTATTCATAAGTAAAGGTATGTATTTTATGTATTTGTTTAAGGCTTGTATCTTGGATGGTATGACACATGCTTAAGGCATATCTTGGAAGCCCTTGATGGTACATGGTTGAGGTGATATTGTTACATGCTTGAGACATATTATTGGTACTTGATATATGGTTGTTATGGTTCATTGTTAGAGGCACATATTTGTGATATTGGCATATACTTGAGGCTTATCTTATGGTACATGGCATGATTTAGAGTGATATGGTATATGGTTGAGACACATTTCATGGTATATGGTAAATGGTAAATGGTATGGTATAATTTTGATATGCATGGTTGATGTACATGGTTGATGTGCATGGTTGGAACATGGTCTGGTACAGGTGTTGATGATACAGGTCGGGTGCATGGTTGATGCTCTTATTCTGGTGCATGGTTGATGATCTTGTTATGGTACATGGTCGATGGTACATGTTGTGGCACAGGTTAATGCATGGTTGATGCATGATGCAGGTTGGTACTTGGTTGATACACATACCTTTTGATGGTATGTTGGTGATATTGGTACATTCTTAGTAGAGGCATGTGTTGGTGATGTTGGACATCTAGTTGAGAAGTGTCCTTGGTGCATGATCCATGTGAGAGTATCTGGTTAAGTATCGGTGACAATGACAGGTTGGACATGTTGATCAGTGACAGGTTGATATGGATTTATGAGCGGAACGAAATAAAACCACAAATTTATAATATTAACACAGAGACACACTGAAAAATAGTAGAGCTAAAGTAAAACTTGACTTATATTAAATAATAAATATTATGAAAACTATAAAATGCAGAATGAAAACAAGCTTGCTAGAATGGTGACAACTTATCTCTGAGAAGAGATGTGACGGCTATGCTCATTCGCAAGAAGATGAGTACAATGAGGCTCTGAAGGAATTTTTACAATAAACATGAATGGAAAAACCCTAGACATCCAAAAACCTAACCCTAGGAGACGAAGTGCCAAAATTCATGTGGGCCCCATTGGGGTAAGTTAGTACATCAACTTCCTGGGGTCATAACTTTTGCATACGATATCTATTTAGGGCGCATGATAGATTGTTGGAAAGGTATTGATGAGGAGCTTCATTTAGGGGGCTCAAATATATCATTAAACCATAAATGAGGTTCTTGATCGTGAAAAAGCATCGTTTGGGCGCTGAAAATGGCCCCAAAGTTCAGGAACCGAAAAACTGCTAAAAATTGTAAGTTTCCAAAAACCTGTTTTGAGCCAGTTGGACAAGGTGGGTGGCCACAAAGATCATCCTGGATCAATCCTACCCCCTTTATGAATAAATGGTATCCATTGCATTGAGTTCCCCCATCAGATGAGGAAATTTCTACTGAATTTGGCCTTGGGTGAGCCACTTGCCTTGGTGCAGGAGCTGCCCTGCTTTGACAACCTGATAAAGATGGATCCTCTGCTGGCGAGTGCCCTTGACATGTGTATCCATGATCTGATCAATGTATTACTATTCCATGTAGTCAGGGTTGAGCTCTGTTGGTGTCAACTATTATTCTATCTCTAAGGTGTCCAATAATGGTGGAAAATAAGGTTGAAGGAGGTCCATATTGAACACTGAGTGCAAGCCAAGGAAGGGGGGAAGGTTGAGCTCAAAATAAATTTTACCCATAGCCTTGGTGATGGTGTAGGGTCCATAATGAAGTGGACGAAGCTTCCAATGAGGCCCTATAATACTTTCTTTTTGCAAGTGCAACCAAAGTTTGTCTCCCACCTGAAACTGGTGTGGCACCCGGTGTTGATCATGGTGTTGCTTGTACTTGGATTTGGACTTCTGTAAAATATATTGAACCTATTAGCAGATGTGTTGGATCTGCTCAATGAGTTGAGTGGCTTTGTCAGCTCCAGCTAGATCATGCGACGAGTCTTCCTGGGTGGCCACAAGGTGTAGTGCAACATCCATGGGACCCAATGGTTGAAATCCCAATCCCACCTGAAAGGGGTTGTGGCCGGTTGAGCTATGTATGGATCTTTTGTAGCTGTGATGAACATAGGGAAGACTCTCATCCTAAGTGTGAGGGTGCTTGGAATTGTACATATGTAGGATGTGCATAATCATCAAGTTGATGACCTCGGTTTGGCCATCCGTTTGGGGGTGGAAGGAAATGGACTTGGTGAGCTTGGTTTCCAGCAGTGACCAGAGGCTTGACCAGAATGTGTTGAGGAAACAACTGTCCTGATCTGAGATAATGGTTTGTGGGATCCCAAAGTGTACCCACACTCATTTAAGAATATCTTGGCAATGACCTCTGTTGTGATGCTCTCTTGCATGAGGCCAAAATCCCCATCTTGGAAAAGAGATCATCAACCACAAAAACACAATCATTTTCCCGCTTGGTGGATAGAAGTCCCTACATGTAGTCCATTGATATGGATTCCCAGGGATTTTCAAGAGTAGGCAGAGGAGTATACATGCCTTTTTTCTTAGTGGCCGGTTTGGAAATAACACAGGCAGTTTAGGACTGGATATACTTGCTGACATGTTGTCGAAGTTTCAGCCAATATAAATGTTGTTGCAACAATGCCATTGTATTTTCCACTCCGGAGTGTCCCGCCACCCGACTGTAGGGGGATTCCCAAATAAGATCTTCTCGCTCACTTGATGGAACACAGAGATGGCCTAGATGACACAACAACCCATCCTCAAGATGGAAATTAGTGAAAATTGTGTTTGCAACCAACATTTGGTAGGTGTTGGTGAAGTTAGGATCTATCTCATAGAGGTGGGGCCATCTAGATGTCTCATGGCTGCAAAAATAGAGAACTGTGGTGAGTGTCGCGACTGGAGGTCGGCTGAGGTAATCAATGACTCGGTTGGTACTTCTTGTCTTATAGTTGATGTTGAGGTGGAATTGCTGCAAATATATGGACCACTTATGATGGCAGTCATTCTGCAAGTTTCCTTGTGACTGCATGAAATGCAATGACTTATGATCAGTGTGGATGACTGTCTCCTTCTCGAGAATGTAATTCCTCCACTGGCGGTAGGCTTGCACAATAAAGTACATTTCTTTGTTGTAAGTAGGGTACTTACATATGACATATGATAGTGTCTCACTATGATAGGCCATAGGGTGGCTGTGCTGAGTGATGACTGCGCCCAAAACATAGTATGAAGCATCTGTCTCAATATTAAAGGGATTTTGCAGGTCAGGTAATGAAAACTGGGGCAGAGCACAAGCACTACTTCAGATCATCAAACGATTTTTGTTGGGATAGGCCCCCAAATTTTTTTTCCTTACAATATGGGAGAATCCCAACACAAACCTGCGATTGAAATTAGAAAGGCTTAAGAAGCTTCGAAGCTAAGTGAGCTTGGATGGGGATAACCAGTCATCAATGAATTGAATATTGGTTGGATCAACATGCACACAATGCTCATAAACAATGTAGCCTAGGTACTGGACCCTATCCATGCTGAAGGAGTATTTTTCCAAGTTGGCATATAGCTTGTGATATCGCAGAGTGTGTAGAACTTGCTGAATATGATGCAAGTGTTCTGCCCAAGTCTCGTTGTAGACGAGGATGTCATCCAGATACACCACCAAAAAATAATTAGTGAAATTCCGCAAGATATCGTCCATCATCCTCATGAAAGTTGCTTGGGAATTTGTCAAACCAAAGGGCATGACCAACCATTCAAAAAGACCTTCTTTTGACTTGAAGGAAATTTTCCATACATTTGTCTACTCTATTGGGACTTGATGGTATCCAGACTTTAGATCAATCTTACTGAAGTATTTGTCCCCCTTGAGCAGATCAAGGAGATCGTCAATTCAGGGAATCATGTATCAGTTCATGACTGTGATTTTATTTAGGGCCCGATAATCAATGCTGAGTCACCAAGTCCTTTCTTTATTTTGCACCAACACGATTGGACTTCCACAAGGTGATGAGATGGGTCGGATGTGCCCCTTGTGGAGCAGTTCTTGGATCTAATGCTTGATTTCCTCATTTTCTAGAAGAGAGTATTGATAGACTGGTCCATTGGGTAGTGGTGTGCCGGGGTTCAAATCGATGGGATTCTTGACCTAACAGTGCAGAGGTACCCGAGTAGGTGATGAGAATATGTCTTTGTATTCTTCGATGACCTTATCCACTTTCTTCTACTGCGTGGAGAGGTCATCCACGGAGGCAATGTATGTGGCTGCAAACTTTTGCTCACTCTGAGAGTGAATCACAAAGAAGACAAAATTCACGGTCTAAGAAATGACCTTCCTGCATTCCTTGTCATAGATCAAGGAAATATCACTAGGTGGGACTACCTCAGGAATCCTGTACAATTTTCTATTCAAAGTAATAATAAAACTGCAAGGCCTAGACTCATATACAACATGATGTTTCTATAAATAAGGTTGTCCCAAAAGAACATCACAAACTTCAAGGGGAGAAACATCACACAATACCTCATATTTGAATGGCTTGATGTCATATGACAAATGACACTGTTGGCTGACGCAAAGATTGCTTCCTTGAGAGAGCCACCTAATGGTGTAGGGTTGCAAGTGCAACGTTATCAACAGGGCTAGCCACTTGACAACCTCTGCAAATATGATGTTATTTTTTCTACTGCCATCAATGATGAAGTGCAACGAAGTGCCTTTTACCCACATCTATGAATGAAAGAGGCGCCCGCCTTCCTCTGGCTCATCAGGTTCATCGAGTTGGATCATGGTGGTAGCAACGGTGGCATTGGGTTATGTGTTAATGATCTGTCTCCCCTTTTCTGGTTCTGAATCAGCGTCGGAACCCGCATTTGATTCAAAGGATTTTGCCTCAGCCACCAATGACTTCTTTGAGCAGCTATCAACGATGTTATGGAAGGAGATCTTATGAAAGTCGCATCACTTCCCGGTATCTTTCTTCATCTTCCCGTTGTCCTTCTTTGTGTGCAGCTTGGACTGGTTGTTCTGAGGTTTCCCATATTTGCTCTGTCCTTTATTCTGTGGGTTGGGGATGCCCTTGCCATGCTTCTTCTATGAGGGGTTCCCAGACCCAAACTTCTGCGTCTTTTGTTTCATCATTTTCTCGATTTTGATGGCATATCGATAGGCCACGCCCAAGGATGAGATGTCCAAAAACTCCATTTATGTTTGTATGTATCTATGCAGACCACCATGGTACTCCTCTATAAAAACACAGGGGGATTTATATCCTCGTGAGGTTGCCGTTTCGGTCCTAACAGATTAAAGCATCAACATTTTTGGCGACCACACTGGGGAACGATTTGTTTTCAAGAGATATGATACCTTTTGCATAAGATATTATTGGAAGACTAGAAGCAGTCTGGTTGTAGTTTGATAGAAAATTTAGAGATTGATTAAAGATGAGTTGGGTTTGGAAAACCTTGTTCAAAGAGCATTGAATGACCTTGAAGGTTTGTTTTTGAAATTCCAGTCACAAATCAGTTGTGACAACATTTATGGAACCACAAAACCACCAAAGATTTGGGAGGATGATCTCCCTGGAAACTCCATCCTCAAAACTAAAGATCTTAAAGAAATGTGCCCCGGTGACTTCACTAAAAAGATCTTTGAATTTCAAGAAGACATATATGAAGACTCCTCTGAGGAATTTTTCTCATACTATCAAGAGATTTCGCCTCCTCCATCAATAGAATTTGTTCAAGGAATAGTGAAAGGAGAAGGTATCCAAAGAAAGAAAAGGTTTCATAGAATCCCACTCAGTTTGCAAGGAGAGGTTCACCCATTGCCAGATATTTCCATGGACATATTTCCAACATTCTATGGGAATGTTTCAAAATATGCAAAGAAACATTTGATTAAATTTGACAATGCTTGTGAATTTTTTAATGTGGCTCAAAATGATGTTGCATGTCGTTTATTTATCTTGACTTTAAAAGAAGATGTCAGTGAATGGTTTTATTCATTGCTTCCCAGAACCATCACTAGCTGGGATGTACTAGAAAACTTGTTTGTCGAAAGATACTTCTCAAGAAAAGATCCATATTCTCTTTTCTTGAAGTTGGTTGAAATCGGGATGAACAAAGAATAAACAGTTAAATATTTCTCTTTCAGATTTATGAAAGTTCTTTATGAGATTCCTCAAGAAATGTTTCCAAACGATGTCATTATTTCCAGCTGTTATGAAAATGATTTGCCCACAAATTTGAGATTTCTATTGAGGAAAGAAGGAAAACGCAGCTGTAAATAATTAATGCAGCAAGCTCAAATCATTGAAACATTTGTTCTCGAAACCAGTGCCAACATACTAGACCCCCCGAAATTTATCCAAGACAATGGATGAAAGAATCTAGAAGAAGACTTTGAGGAAAAAAATGTTTTTTTTTTTCTTTAGATCCTGATCTTGAAACAGAAAATGAAAACACTATATTTTCAATGCAAGAAGAACACCATCCTCTATATGATTCATGGGAGTTAAATTTCAACCTCTCATGTGTTCAATTTGAGAATGATGATTATAACGAAATCAAGGATGAACATGAGGAATTAATTTAGTTTGAAAATATTGTAGCATAGTCTTAAATAATACAACGAAGGTACATCAAGCCACAACAACAATGTTTACATCGGAGAGATAGAAATCATAACTTTATATCAAATTTGTATTATGTTGATTCTTTTCTTGAAGCAGAGTTTCATGAAGAAATCATTTTCCAAACATCAAAAGAAAGTCATTTGAAGCAAGATGAATCATAGATGATACATTTTCTTTATGAATATCATGAATTTATTGATGAACAACAAAATATGGCCTTACAGTTCCCCACAAAAGTTCACCAACAATTCACCATTGCAACCTCACCACGGAGACATGATCATTGTACAAAAAAAGGATTCCTTCAAGGGATTGATGTTGAATTAGAAATATTAGATGTGGTTGATGATAAGGAAAAAGATGAAATTATTCTCAGATTGGAAACTCCTTATCCAATCAAAGAACACAATATTTTGGAGCAAATAAAAGTTGATTTAATTGAATCATGGTTCCAAATCATTGTTGGTCAAGCGATAGAATCATATTTCAAGCACATCTTGTTCAATCTCATCACATTATACTTTGGGCATGTTTTTTATCATTTGGTAGCAACCTCAACATATTGCCCAATTCAGGAGATCATTCTACAAGTTGGTTGGATGCTTGAATGGCTCCATTGGAAATCTGCCTACACCTAAGGTGCTCCTTTCTTTCAAGTAAGTTAGGGTAGGTAGATCATATATGCACATATTTTTGTTCAATGTTGCACAATAAGGCAGTCAAACTCAAAGGCAACTCCAAGAAAGAAGAATAATTACACGAATTTATTTTGAAGATGAATCCATAGCCCAACGAAGAAGGTAACTGGTCTTGAGATTTTGGTGTTCTCAGCAACCCACAGGGGGTCACTGTCCCACAGTTGGAGCCAATTCTTGACCAAAATTTGGTCATATTTATTTTCCCGCTCTTGGATTCATAAAAATACTTGATATCAAAAGAATACATTTTTGAACTTTTATAAGTTCACTCTGTAGCCCTCAGTCTCAACTTTACCATGATTTTTTCGGATCAGAAATTTGTTTCTGTATGCCTAAGTTACTCAAGATATTGTCCAGAGGTCCGATTTTGAAGAATCTTTTTAAGTATCATGTTCGCCTCTCCTCTCCTTTATTACAATGCTACCATACTTAGAATTTTCACTCAACATCTCTATCTCCATACTTAGTCATTTTTCAGTATTCCTAGTTTCCCGGGTTGGTGGGGTCAAGCTTTCATATCCCATGTTCCATGATATACATTTTGCACCCAAAAGATCCGTGATCTACATTTTGACCATTGGACCCCCCTCCAGCTCCTAGGTATCTCATCTCTCCTATGTTAAGTCTGATCGACCACGTTACAACACTTTGCCATTTTTTGACCTTCTGCAGTCGCGGGTTCACGGGTTCACAAAAATCTCAAATCCTATTTCGCTCTCATCTGTCCCCGCAACCTACAAACTACCCCCTTGAATTCTACTACCTACAATTTTCCCTTCACTTACCCTTCTGCCTGATTTACCATACTTAACCATTATTCCAAAGTTTTCCCCATTTAAACCATGAATCAATAAGAACATTCCACATGGAAGCATGGAATTGTGACACATGACAATTTGTGGAGGGAGACAAGTGGAATATTATTATTAGAGACACATGGAAAGTTATTACAAAGACACATGACAATATATGTATGGCTGATTCATCAATGGCTGGGCATGATATGGGCGACAACGACATTCCGAAATTATTATTTTATTTGATAATTTCCAAGGGCCAAATCCTTCAAGCTCCATAATTTCCTCTCCTCTCGTGTTTCTTGCTAAGTTATCAAACACTTAGTATTATGTATCATGAAGAATATAATATCCCAATGCATGTGGGATAGAATTTTAAACCAAAAAGTCAAATTTTATGAAGGGAAACACGAAAATCAATCCAAGGGTTGAGATTTTCCCATCAACTTTGATCGATGGTGGCTGAGCGTTGATCTTCAAAGGCCATAACTTGAGCTCTAGGTGTCGAAATAAAAAAAAAATTATACCATTGGAAAGGTATTTTGACGTAGAAGACGATGCTACAGGTTTCAAAGGCTAAATGTTGATATATTTTCCCTAGAAATTAAAATATCAGTCAGCTTCATTTTTAATGGGCATGCATGACAACTCAACTTCACAAATCCATATCTTGAGATCCAGGCGACAGATTTCGACAAATTTTATATTGTTGGAAAGATGAGACGATGAAGAGAACATAAGAAGTGGTTTACATGGTTAAAAATTTGGTTTTCATTTCCATAAAATTAAATTACAGCCGTCCTATTTTAATGAGAAATTAATTAAATTGTGAAAATAAAAGTTTATTTAAAAAACTTTTATTAAAAAAGGGAAAGAAACAATTGAGATGGTTCCTGTAACCGTCAATGAAGACAATAAAATGATAACAACAATAAATTGAGATTAAGGAGAGATATCATCGTAGTAAGTTCATACTGATCACATCCTTCTTTCTTTATCAAGTCCTTCATCCAATTACTCCACCTCTTTAAATAAAAAGGTTTAACCGAAGATTGATAATTTCTTTTTTCTTTTTACTAGGTCTTGTTGTCTTTCGCCACCCACTTTCTTCCTTCTACAAACTTCATTCTTATATATATATTTGATTTATGGTCCGCGGGAGCCCCAATCCTAGTCTTTATGACTTCATCACCTACCTCTTACTATATATGGTGACTTCCTCACCTACCTCTGCATTCACATAAACCCGCGAACCTGCCATATTATTTTAATAATATTTTTTCCTATCCTAAGTTCTATGAGGAACATCTCCAAGTGACACATGAAACTTTATTAACCAATGAGATACATCCACATGACATTTAATGGATGGTACCACATGGAAACTAATTAATGAAGACACATGACATCGTACAGAAAGTGACACATGGCGTGATTTTATTGGATGGCATATGGCATATTCTTATTGGAATATTGTTGGCCTATCGAGTGATGACATGTGGAAAAATTTGGTCGGGTGACTCATCATTGTTGACTGGTCAGATTGGTGGTTGACTGGGCATACAAAATTATTATTATATTCAATAATTTTCCAAGGGTCAAAATCCTCTAAGCTCCATAGTTCCTTCTCCTCTTGTGTTTCTTGCTAAGTATATCAAATAATTAGTTTTATATATCTTAAAGAATATCATATACCAATGCATGTGGGATAGAATTTCAAACCAAAAATTGAAATTTTATGAAGGGAAGCACGAAATTCATCCAAGGGCCCACATTTGACTATCAATTTTGATCGATGGTGGCTGAGCGTTGATCTTGTGGAGGCCATAACTTGAGCTCTAGGTGTCGGAATCACACAAACTTTATACCGTTGGAAAGGCATTTCAGCTTAGAATATGGAAGTATAGGTTTCAAGTGCTTAAAGTTGACATATTTTTCTCATAAATTAAAATATTATTCAGCTTCATTTTTAATGGGCCTACATGACAACCCAACTTCATGAGCTCGTATCTTGAGATCTGAGTGACGGATTTGAGAAAATTTTATATCATTGGAAAGATGAGACAATGAAGAAAACATTAGAAGTGGTTTAAATGGATACAAAATTGTTTTTAATTTCCATAAAATTAAATTACAATCGTCCTCTTTTAGTGGAGAATTAGTTAAATTTAAAAAAATAAAAGTTCAATTAAAAACTTTTATTAAAAAGGGAGAGGGACCCACTTTCAATGTATTTGTATTAATGATGTGAATTCATTAATGAGGAATTAATGAGACATTAATTAAGGGGAATGCTTCAATAATAAAATTGTACAGAAATTTCAAGAGAGGAAGAAAACCCTAACTGCTCAGGTAGTTAGAAAATATCTTCTTGAAAAGAGAAGAGAGGCTTCATCAAGAGGTCCAAGAATCAGTATTTTCAAATGGGTAGGGAAGAAGATCAGAGGAAGAAGAAGGTACAACCATCATTATACAATCAATCTTCTGATCAAAATAAATAAATCTCCATCTTCTCCATTTTTTTTTATATATATTCTTCTACACCACTTCTCATAGTTTTATGCTCGAATCTCATAGTTGGGCACAAGGCTGAGTTGTTGAGTGTTCTTCTTATATTATTCTAAGATATTTTCTTATATGATCATGGAGTATTTTCAGCCACCTATATGGCTATCAAAGATTTTGTAATGAAGAACATATCTCATAAATAAAACTCCACAAAGAATTCTTCGAGGTTGATCTCGATTGTGCTTTGTAACCCTGTTTTTAGAATATGAAGTATTTGAGGTTGACCTATCAAATTCTCTTTTGATTTTGATTGCAGTACTCTGTTAAAATTCTTTGAGATGATCAAATCATTCTCTCCTATGAAGAAGATATCGATGTATTTATATATTATTAAGAAGATTGTGTGTGATGCTGATCATAATTTAATTCTGATGTTGAAGCCCTCCGATATTTTTCTTTTGCTGCACATAAAGATTGTACTCAGGTTATTAAAGAACCATTTTATTTCATAATCTCAAGCAATAAATATTTAGGGTTTTTTGCCTAACACTCTCCTAATCCAAGATATCACAATATATATCTGTTAGTCCAAGAGGAGTACCACCTCTCTAAAAACGAAGGGGGACTAATGTCCTCGTGAGGTTGTCGTTTCGGTCCTGACGGATTCAAGCGTCAACATTTTTGGCGACCATACTGGGGACTATTTATTTTCAAGATATTTGAGGAACCAAAAATATCCATGGCTCAAAGTTTCGAGAAGAAGATTTAAGAAAATTGTTGCTTATTGTAATCATGACTCACCTTTTTTGTAAAATAAAAAAGAAACGAGAAGCACCAAAGATTTGGGAGAATGAGCCCCCTGGAAAAAATCAAAATGAATGGTTTCATTCATGTCATAATTCTTTTTTATATTCCTCATCAACCCCATCAATGGCTTTGCAATACTCAACAAAAGGGATAAATACTCAAAGAATGAGACGCTTTTATAATACCCCTTTAAATCTACCAGAAGTAGACTTTCAAATGCCTAATATTCGTATTGAAATTTTTTCTACATTCTTTGGGGATGCTTCAGAAGATGTCGAACAACACTTGATTAATTTTAAAGGTACATGTTATGATTTAAACCTTACTGAAGACAATGTTACATGTATACTATTCCTACAAACTCTA
This sequence comes from Picea engelmannii, assembly GCA_009831015.1. Lineage (NCBI taxonomy): Eukaryota > Viridiplantae > Streptophyta > Pinopsida > Pinales > Pinaceae > Picea > Picea engelmannii. Next base: position 86,160 of record ML795046.1, on the reverse strand, counting down.
TGAGAGGATGCTCTTGAATGGTATAGTTCATTAATGCTTAACTCCATTACTAGTTGGGATGTGTTGGAAGCTTCATTTGCAGAAAAGTTCATCCCAAAGGTGCATTCATATGTTTTTGTTGATGTTTTAAATGTTGTTGCCCACCCATCCTCTCCCATATGGAAGCAAGATAATGAAATGCCCAATTTTGAAGAAGAAACTAATCAAAGAGTGGACAATTTTTTTAAGTCAAGTCATGTTGTTGAAGAAGAAAATTCCAAATTACAAGAAGAAAATTCCAGCCTCCTATATACTCCATACGAAGATATTTCAAGCCACAAAATTAAGAATGAAATTGAGAAACCTCCACCAAGTATACAAGAATATTTCATCCTTGTAATACATGGTGAAACATCATAAGATAACTTGAAACAAGAAGAATTGACGGAAGAAATGAATCTTGAGAAGAATGATGAGCAAGATCACCTTTACAAGAAAGAAGAGTCTTTTCAAGAGATTTTTTGTGAATCAATAACCTTGGAAGTGGTTGTAAATAAAGAAAATGATATCAACATCTCATATGCTCCATATGAGGAAGAAATTAAAAAGTCTCCACCAAATATGCAAGAAAATTTTTGCCAGAATAAAGAAGAATTGGCAGAAGAAAACCATTTTGAGAATAAAGAAGATGGCCATTGCATAGAATAAGAACATTTCCAAGACATTGCCAATGAAACAATAATATTGAATGTGGAAAAAGAGGAGAAAGAGAATGTTTTCAAGAAATAAATTTCTCATTTGATTGAAGATATCAGCACTCAAGGGCAACCAAGAGTAGATTATATTGAATATTGGTTCGAGAGTATTTTAAACCTTCCAACAAAAACAAGTCTTCTGCACACATTGATCGATCCCATTGTGGTACATTTTGGGCATACTCTTGATTTTCATGCTCTTGATTTATTGGTAGCAACCCCAATGTTTTTCTTACTGCTGGAGCCCATTTCAAAAGTCAATTGGATGCTCGAATGGCTCCATTGGAAATATGACTATACCTAAGGTTCTCCTTTCTTTCAAGTAAGTTAGGGTAGATAGATCATGTATGTATATATTTTGTTGTGTTAGTTCAATTTTGCATAATAAGGCAGTCTTTATATTGAAGTTTGAAGACAACTCCATGAAAGAACAATTTCAAGAGTTCATTTTGAAGATGACTCCATATCCCAATGGAGAAGGCAGTTGGTCTTAAGATTCTGATGTTCTCAGCAACCCACAGGGGGTCACTGTCCCGCAGTTGGAGCCAGTTTTCGACCAAAATTTGGTCACCTATATGCTCTTTCTCCTGGAATAATAATAAAAAACGATATTGGAAGATGAATATTTTTGAACTATTATATGTTCATTGCATAGCCCTCGGTACCAGCTTCACCATCCATTTCGTGGAATCAAAATCAAAGTCTCCATGACCAAGATACACAAACTTCTGTCCATAAGTCCAATGGAGGTATTACAAGAAGAAATATGAAAAATGTTCTAAGTGACATGTTCTCTTCTCTTCTTTCCCTTCACTTCTATTCATTCTCTCATTTTATACTTAGTCATTTTTTCCATTGTCTCATTACTTTCATATTCCCCTTACCTTTTTCCACACTTAGCCATTTTCCTTTTTTCCTTTCCACGTTCACATTCATTTCCCTTTTCCTTTATTTTCCCATTTCTTTTTATTTTCCTTTCCATATTTCTTTATCCCATTTTTCCTTTATTTCATTTTCCCTTTTTCCTTTCCCAAATTTAACAAATTCCTTTATTTCCCATATAATTCATTTCATTTTTCATATTTTCCATATTTCACGTGACCCATTATATACTTTTCAGACTTAGTTTTATTTACTATGGCTTATCGCGGGTTCACAGGTTGGTGATATTTCTTAACAGTATGTGTTATCTACACTACCCTCACAATGCACTTTGACTTTCGCCACCTTCATAATGCACCCAACTCTTTTTACTACTCCTTACTATGTAACTTATCCAAAACTTAGCCAAATATATGAGTTACTGCGGGTTCACGGGTTGGTGAGAGTTGGTGATGTTCATTTCATGTTATATGAGTCCATTCGACCGATTCTCAAGACTTAGAATAATTTACAACTTATTTTTACTACTATTTACCTCTCCTGTCCACTTCACCTACACTTTTACTACTATTTAACTCTCCTCTCCACTTCACCTACACTTAGAATTTTTCACACTCATTTCTTACTTTGTATTACCGCAGGTGACTTCCTCACCTACCTCTGCATTCATCTAAGAACCCACCATATTGTTTTAATAATATTTTTTCCTATCCTAAGTTCTATGAGGAACATCTCCATGTGACACATGGTACTTTATTAACCAATGCGATACATCCAAATGGCAGTTAATGGATGGTGCCACATGGAAACTAATTAATGAAGACATGACGCAGTCGTGACCCTCGCAGTCCAACCGCCTACCACCAGGACCTTCTTTCACTCAGGCCCGAAGAGTCAAAGACTCATCCAACTCCTTACAGGAGTCCTCAATACCCACAGTAATCTTCCTTTCGACGATCTCCCCTTTGTTTCGTTGGGAAATCGGGCTTCGCGTTATCGCGAAACCTGGGCGCACGGTTCTCTCGCTGCTCAAAACTCTGAAACCCGATGGGTCAAAGAGTCAACACTTCTGTTCGGTCGGGGATTTCCCTATCGGGAAATCGACGCATAAAATGTTGTGGTTCGCTTACATCACAACCTCCAAACCCCGAATTCTGATGGCACGTGCGCTATCTCCTCGCCACGTCACCTCCTCTCTCCGCTCTATTGGGAATCGTGGGATCACGATTTCACCGTTCATAATTCCTTTGCAATGAGAATTTCCAAATGCCGAATCCAGACCTTCCGAGATCTCGTGCCACCTGTCCCGTGGCGATCAACGGCTCCGATTAAATCGGGGAATCGCTAATCGCGATTTCAACGAGTATAAAACTCTTACCTCCACAAACTCCGAAGATCGAATCCCGATAGCCCTCGGTTCTCTCCTGTGCCTAAGGACTAACTTCCGCGCAACTTCTCCACGATCTGCCGATCGTTGGGTCTCCGCAGATTCCCCCCTACAAGACCGGTCGTCGATTTCTCCTCCCCGAGGGATTCTTCCGCTGCAAAGCTCCTTTCGGTTTGAACCCCCTCCTGGGTCTGTTCTCACAGTATTCACGAAGGAACTATCCCTCTTGAGCTTGCCCTTGCTTCACAAGGCTTTGTGAAGACTTATTGCACACACTCCTTGCGGCAAAGCTCCGAATACGACTAAGTATTGGAACTCTTCTATTCTGCGCACTCCTGTAGTAGAAATCTTTCACTCTCTTAGCTCAGAATCGCAACCCTGAGTCTACTTCTAGCCTGCGCACGCCTTGCACGGCTCCGGTGCCAATCTTGCACTTTTCGAAGGAATAAGAACGAAAGCTATCTCTAAGTAAACCCTGCAGTCACGCACTCCTTGCAGACAAATTCAACTGCACTCCTTGCAGGAATCCTCTGGTTCACTTAGAGAAACAATTGAAACTTATTCCCTCTTTCTCTCAGACTTCAATTCAATCATGAAATCACATACACAACATATAAAAGAAAGTGCATAACAAGAAGCAAATACTCATGAGCAAACCATCAACAATACACAAAGAATAACACAACCATGGAGTCGAATCAAAGCTCTTCTATTAATTCAATCTGTACATGGGTGTTCTCCACAAGTTCTCTGCTTTGCTCTCTTCTTGCTCCTGTTTCTCAATAATGTTACAATGATACAAAGGAGGGTGTCTATATCCGTTTTCCCTCTCGAATTCTACAACTATCAAATCTACAATTTAATTCCTATCTAATAGCATTAATTTTATTAAATGCCTTCCTATCTACTAAGGACGAGAGCTTAAAGGCTCAAGGTCCCCTTTACATTACAAGTGCGCTTCTTTATGAATGACTTCATTAAAGAGCGGCGCATCAACTTCCAACACATTTCAAAATTTGTAGGCGTTGTCCAGCTGTCTTTTCTGCTCGGTGTGCTGGCTCGCGTGATAAGTGAGCGATGCTCCTGCATCATACTCCTCGGCTCGAAAAATTTCATGGGCTCCTGTCCATGAACTCCTGCACGGTCCGTCCATGCTTCTGTATCACTGCTTCATTTTCCCAGCTAGCATCTTCCACTGGGTGATTCTTCCATTTCACCAGGTACTCAAAGTACTGCTTCCGCCTGGTCTTCTTTCCTACTCGCTTGTATAGTATACACTCCATCTGTGGCTTTTCGGCTACTGGTAATTGCTTCTGCCACTGGACTACTGGCTCGTCAGTCCCAACCTCTGCTCCTCCCTCTCTGTATGGGTATAAATCTGAAACGTTAAAAATCAGAGATATCCCGATGCCATCCGACAATTCGATCTCGTATGCATTCTCTCCGAATTTCTTCAGGACTCTGCACGGTCCAATTTTCTTCATTTTGAGCTTATTATATGTTCCCCTTGGGAACCTTTCTTTCCTCAGATGTGCCAGAACCAAATCACCAACTTCGAACTGAAGTTGTCTCTTCCGTTGATCGGCTTTGCGCTTATACTCCTGATTAGACTTCTGTAGTCGCTGCTTCACCTTCATGTGAAGTTCCTCCATCGCTTCAGCGAACTCCTCTGCGCTAGCGCTACTAGTTGCACCCTGTTCTGACTCCCTGAGTTCAGAAACTCCCCTTGGTTGTGTTCCATACACAATCTGGAATGGACTCTTGCCTGTCCTCCGATTCACCGAATCGTTGTATGCAAACTCCGCTTGTGGCAATATGTTGTCCCAGCTGCTATGGTGCTCTGTCACCAGGCTTCTCAAAAAATCTCCCAGACTTCTGTTGACCACCTCGGTCTTCCCATCCGTCTGTGGATGATAAGCTGAACTAAAATCTAAATTAGTTCCTAGCTTCTTCCATAGCATCCTCCAAAAATGACCTATGAACTTTGTATCCCTATCCGAGACTATGCTTCTTGGCAATCCATGCAATCTGACAATTTCTTTGAAAAACAGATTTGTGATGTGGGTCGCATCGCTTGTCTTCTGACATGGAATAAAATGTGCCATCTTTGAAAACCTGTCTACCACCACAAAGATGGAATCAACCCCTCTTTGCGTCCTCGGCAAACCTAACACAAAATCCATGCTAATGGCCTCCCATGGTCTCTCAGGTATGGGCAACGACTGATAATACCCTGCATTTTTCTTTCGGCCCTTCGAGTGTTGAAAAATACTACATCTATCAACAAATCGTTTGACATCTGCTTGCATTCCCAGCCAAAAATATGATTCGCTCAGCTTCGCGAATGTTTTGTCATGTCCAAAATGACCTGCTAATCCTCCACTATGCTTTTCCTTCACCAAATTCTCTCTCATGGAGAAATTTGGAATACATAGTTGATTGCCTTTGAACAACAATCCCTCTTGGATCATGTAATCTATCCAAGGGCTCCGATCTATGAGAACTAGATTCTCAGCCGCTTCGTATGCCTCTGCAAAATCTGCATCACCTGCATACATATCTTTAAGATTTTCAAAACCCAAGGTCTTGACTCAGAACTCCTGCAGCAACAAACATTTCCTGCTCAAGGCATCAACCACTTTGTTAGCAGTTCCTGAAATGTGTTTAATCACAAATGTAAAATTCTTCATATACTCTACCCATTTTGCATGCTTTTGGTTCAACTTCTCTTGTTGACTCACAAACTGCAATGCATGATTATCGCTGTACATAACAAATTCTTTGGGCATCAAGTAATGCCTCCACTTTTTCAATGCATGTATAATGGCATAGAACTCTTTATCATATGTGGAGTATTTTAGCTTTGCGTCATCCAGTTTCTCGCTGAAATATGCAACTGGCCTGTTATCCTGACTCAAGACCCCTCCAACAACATACCCACTGGCATCACATTTCACCTGGAATGTCTTCTTGAAGTCCGGCAGCACCAACACCGGTTGCTCTGTGATCTTTCGCTTCAACAGATTGAAGCTCTTCTCAGCCTCTGCTGTCCAGTGAAAAGTCTTATGTCGCTTCTTCACTGTGTCCATCATTGCTGTGCTAATTCCACTGAAATTCTGAATGAACTTTCGGTAGAAGCTAGCCAAACCATGAAAACTTCTCACCTCGAAAACATTTCTAGGTGATGGCCAATTCTTAATCACTTCTACCTTCTCAGGATCCATTTTCAACTCATTCGCTGATATGACAAAACCCAAGTAAATGAGCTCTGTTTTCATGAAGGAACACTTCTTCATGTTGACCAACAACTTCTCCTACTGCAATCTTCTCATCAAAAGGGCTAAATGTTTCAAATGCTCAGCCTTGGTCTTACTAAAAATCAGTATGTCGTCCAGATATACAACTACAAACTTCCCGATGAATTCCCTCGGGACTTCATTCATCAGTCTCATGAATGTGCTCGGCGCATTTTTCAAGCCAAACGGCATGACCAGCCATTCGTACAACCCTTCGTTTGTCTTGAATGCTGTCTTCCATTCATCACCCTCTCTCATGCGAATCTGATGATATCCGCTCTTGAGATCAATCTTCGAAAAATAATTTTCCCCACTCAGGCAATCCATCAGGTCATCCATTCTCGGCAGTGGAAATCTGTACCTGATGGTGATTTTGTTTATCGCTCTGGAGTCTGTACACATTCTCCAACCTTCATCCTTCTTCGGACTTAGTACTGTTGGAACAGCACACGAACTCAGACTTTCCCTCACCAGTCCTTTATCCAGCAAGTCCTGTACCTGCTTCTTGACTTCTTCGTTCTCTTATGGCGTCAACCTATACGCGACCTTATTCGGAAAACTAGCTCCAAGTATGAGGTCAATATGGTGACTCACACTTCTCATCGGTGGCAACGAACGGGGTAATTCGTCCACGATGATATCAGCGAACTCTCCCAGCAGTTCTTGAATCTCGTCTGGTAAGTCATCCACTCTTGTGCTAGTCAGGACAATTCTCGGTTTCCTGACCACAAAGAATTGTGGGTCTTCCTTCTTCTCCATCTCTATGAGAAGTTCCTTCCCACTCATGAGAAGTATGGTGTTACTTACTTCCGGCTTCACTTCTTTATCCTTTATCGGAAGCAATTTGTGTGTCATCCAATCCTTCTCTAAGGTGTATGTGTTCATCCTCCCGTCATGAACTACATTTCGGTCATACTGCCATGGCCTCCCCAATAATACATGATAGACATCCATGGGAATGACATCATAGAGGACTTTATCCTTATATTCACCCATTTTAAAATCAACCAAGCATTGTTTCGTAACACTTACCTGGTGTCCTTTCTGCAACCATGATACTTTATATGGACTCAGGTGATTGGTCGTCTCCAGCTCCAACTTTTCCACCATCTCGGTCGAAACGAGATTGTCGGTGCTTCCGCTGTCCACTATGACCTTGCATTTCTAGCCCTTGGTCTTGCATGTGGTCCTGAACAGTCTGGTCCTCTGAGCTGTGTCCTCCACCTCCTTCTCGGGTGTTAAGAGAACTTTGTGTACCGTTAGTGACTTCCCACTTCCGGTGTCTTCATCCTCAACATCACGCCTCTGCACCTCAGTGATGTGAGCTTCTCCTCCGGCTTTCTTTTTCTCTGGACACTCAAATGACTTGTGCCCATACTTTCCACATGTAAAACATGTGATCACTCCTCCTCTTCCCCTACCTCAACCTCTAGTACGAGGAAGAGTGTTTGCATCAGCATAATCGCCACCCTGCTCTGTATGCTATCTCCTCAGCTCAGCATATTGCTGTCCTCGCTGTGAGGTTCCGCCTCTCTCATCCTTACCCTGAGGTTTCTGCCATTCCTCCTTGGGATTTTGATATTTCTCTTGGGTAATTGCCTTGCCTCTGGGCTGACTTCTGCCTCGCCCTCGCTGCCCTTGCTTACGGCTCAGCTTCTCCTCAGCTTTCAGAGCCATCTGGTAAGCATCCTCAACTGTTCGGAGGGTAGCCATGCTTAACTCATCCTGAATGTCGTACCTCAAACCATTCAGGTATCTCGCCACCTTCTCATCATCGCTCTCCCGATGACCTGCTCTGATATTCAATCGATAGAACTCTTCGGTGTACTCCTTCACCGTCATCAATTTCTGTCTCAGGTTTTGCATTCGCCTGAACAGTGTGATCTGATAATCTCTGGGGATGAATTTCGCTTTCATCTTTGCGATCATCCTGTCCCAGCTCTTGATCTTCTGTTTCCCCTTGGAATGCCTATCTGCCTGTAGCTCGTCCCACCATAGTGATGCATGTCCCTTCAACCGGGTGACAGCATGTCTGACCTTCTTGTCTTCTTCGATCTCCTCGTAATCGAAGTAGGTGTTAAGAGCTCGGATCCAATCCAGCAACTCTTCTGCATCTAGGCTTCCCTCATAGACTGGAATGCCCATTTTCTCCTTCGCTCCCATTCTAGCAATGGCTTTGATCAATCGCTCTGTTGATGCATCTTATGCTGTGACTTCTTCTTCGTGTCCAGCTTCCTCCTCAACTTCGGAATCGCTAAGATCCCCAGCACCAGCTCCACGTCTTTGCGCTGTCTCCATCTCCTCGAGTCTCGCTCGGAGATCTCACATCTGGCGCTCTATTTCTGGATTCCTTGCCGGCCTACCTCTTCTTCGACCATCCATGTCTTCCCGATCAGGTGATTACCTTTCGCTTCTCAGTGGCATGGTGTATTTACTCCTTCTCTTCTATAGAAAGCAAAGACTTCCTCGCTCTGATACCACTCTGACGCAGTCGTGACCCTTGCAGTCCAACCGCCTACCACCAGGACCTTCTTTCACTCAGGCCCAAAGAGTCAAAGACTCATCCAACTCCTTACAGGAGTCCTCAATACCCACAGTAATCTTCCTTTTGGCGATCTCCCCTTTGTTTCGTCGGGAAATCGGGCTTCGCGTTATCGCGAAACCTGGGCTCACGGTTCTCTCGCTGCTCAAAACTCTGAAACCCGATGGGTCAAAGAGTCAACACTTCTGTTCGGTCGGGGATTTCCCTATCGGGAAATCGACGCATAAAATGTTGTGGTTCGCTTACACCACAACCTCCGAACCCCGAATTCCGATGGCACGTGCGCTATCTCCTCGCCATGTCACCTCCTCTCTCCACTCTATCGAGAATCGCAGGATGGTGATTTCACCGTTCCCAATTCCTTTGCAATGAGAATTTCCGAATGCCGAATCCCGACCTTCCGGGATCTCGTGCCACCTGTCCCGTGGCGATCAACGGCTCCGATTAAATCGAGGAATCACTAATCGCGATTTCAACGAGTATAAAACTCTTACCTCCACAAACTACAAAGACCGAATCCCGATAGCCCTCGGTTCTCTCCTGTGCCTAAGGACTAACTTCCGCGTAACTTCTCCATGATCTGCTGATCGTCGGGTCTCCACAGATTCCCCCCTACAAGACCGGTCGTCGATTTCTCCTCCCTGAGGGATTCTTCCGCTGCAAATATCCTTCCGGTTCGAACCTCCTCCTGGGTCTGTTCCCGCAGTATTCATGAAGGAACTATCCCTCCTGAGCTTGCCCTTGCTTCACAAGGCTTTGTGAAGACTTATTGCACGCACTCCTTGCGGCAAAGCTCCGAATACGACTAAGTTTTGGAACTCTTCTATTCTGCGCACTCCTGCAACAGAAATATTTCACTCCCTTAGCTCAGAATCGCAACCCTGAGTCTACTTCTAGCCCGCCTTGCACGGCTCCGGTTCCAATCTTGCACTTTTCGAAGGAATAAGAACGAAAGCTATCTCTAAGTAAACCCTGCAGTCACGCACTCCTTGCGGACAAATTCAACTGCACTCCTTGCAGGAATCCTCTGGTTCACTTAGAGAAACAATTGAAACTTATTCCCTCTTTCTCTCAGACTTCAATTCAATCATGAAATCACATAGACATCATATAAAAGCAAGTGCATAACAAGAAGCAAATACTCATGAGCAAACCATCAACAATACACAAAGAATAACACAACCATGGAGTCGAATCAAAGCTCTTCTATTAATTAAATCTGTACATGGGTGTTCTCCACAAGTTCTCTGCTTTTCTCTCTTCTTGCTCTTGTTTCTCAATAATGTTACAATGATACAAAGGAGGGTGTCTATATCCGTTTTCCCTCTCGAATTCTACAACTATCAAATCTACAATTTAATTCCTATCTAACAACATTAATTTTATTAAATGCCTTCCTATCTACTAAGGACGAGAGCTTAAAGGCTCAAGGTCCCCTTTACATTACAAGTGTGCTTCTTTATGAATGACTTCATTAAAGAGTGGCGCAACAACTTCCAACACATTTCAAAATTTGTAGGCGCTGTCTAGCTGTCTTTTCTGCTCGGTGTGCTGGCTCGCTTGATAAGTGAGCAATGCTCCTGCATCAAGACACGTGGCATCATACAAAAAGTGACACATGACATGATTTTATTGGATGAATTATGACATATTCTTATTGGAAGATTGTTGGCCTACCGAGTGATAACATGAGGAAAAATTTGGTTGGGTGACTCATCATTGGTGACTGGGTAGATTGGTGGTTGATTGGGCATACAAAATTATTATTATATTCAACAATTTTCCAAGGGTCGAAATCCTCCAAGCTCCATAGTTCCTTCTCCTCTTGTGTTTCTTGCTAAGTATACCAAATACTTAGTTTTATATATCTTAAATAATATCATATCACAATGCATGTGGGATATAATTTCAAACCAAAAAGTAGAATTTTATGAAGGGAAGCACAAAATTCATCCAAGGTCTCACATTTGCCCATCAATTTTGATCGACGATGGCTGAGTGTTGATCTTACAGAGGCCATAACGTGAGCTCCGAGTGTCGGAATTGCGCAAACATTATACCGTTGGAAATGTATTTCAACGTATAATATGGTGGTACAGGTTTAAAGTGCTTAAAGTTGATACATTTTTATCATAAATTAAAATATCAGTCAGCTACATTTTTTAATGGGTCTGCGTGACAACCCAACTTCATGAGCTCATATCTTGAGATTCGAGCGACGGATTTGGGAAGATTTTATATCATTGAAAATATGAGACGATGAAGAGAAAATCAGAAGTAGTTTACATGGACAAAAATCTGGTTTTCACTTCCAAAAAATTAAATTACAGTCGTCCTCTTTTAGTGGAGAATTAATTAAATTTAAAAAAATAAAAGTTTAATTAAAAACTTTTATTAAAAAGGAAGAGGGACCCAATTTCAATGTACTTGTATTAATGATGTGAATTAATTCATGAGGAATTAATGAGGCATTAATTAAGGGGAATGCTTCGAGAAGAAACTTGTACAGGAATTTCAAGAGAGGGAGAAAACCCTAACTGCTCAAGTGGTTAGAAAATCTCTTCTTAAAAAGAGAAGAGAGAATTCATCAAGAGGTCCAAGAATCAATATTGTAAAATGGGTAGGGAAGAATATCAAAGGAAGAATAAGGTACATCCATGGATACACAATCAAGCTTCTGATCAAAAGAAATAAATCTCCATCTTCTCCATTTTTTTTTTATATATATTCTTCTACACCACTTCTCATAGCTTTATGCTCGAATATCAGAGTTAGGCACAAGGCTGAGTTGTTGAGTGTTCTTATTATATTATTCTAAGACATTTTCTTATATGATCATGGAGTATTTGCAGCCACCTATATGGTTGTCAAAGCTTTTGTAATGAAGAACATCTTTCATAAATAAAACTCCACAAAGAATTGCTTCGGGGTTGATCTCGACTATGCTTTGTAACCTTGTTTCCAGGATATGAAGTATTTTAGGTTGACCTATCAAACTCTCTTTTGATCTTGATTGCAGTAGTCTGTTAAATTTTTTTGAGATGATCAAATCATTCTCTCATATGAAGAATATATCAATGTATTTATATATTATTAAGAATATTGTGTGTGATGCTGCTCACAATTTAATTCCGATGTTGAAGTCCTCCTTCAATCTTTTCTTTTGTTGCACATAAAGATTATACTCAGGTTATTAAAGAACCATTTTATTTCATAATCTCAAGCAATAAAGATTTAGGGTTTTCTTTCTAGCACTCTCCTAATCCAAGATATCACAGATATATCTTTTAGTCCAAGAGGAGTACCACCTCTCTAAAATCAAAGGGGGACTAATGTCCTCGTGAGGTTTTCGTTTCGGTCCTAACGAATTCGAGCATAAAAAACTACTTGATACTACTTCTAGCCACCCAACCCTGTCACTATCTATCTCAAGCCTATTTTCTAGTTGCCCAAACCTCTTCCCATGGCTTGTATAACCCCACAATGGTTATCTATTTCTACTGACAACGTTTACCACTACCTTTATATGCATGGATAGAAATTTTATGTTATACAACTTGCCTTAAGGTGCATTCACTACTTGTAAGGACCCCATCGTTACAACTACTTGCGACACAAGCAAGTGCAAATTTTTTTTTAAGAAGAAAAGTAACAACGACAACAACTAATCAACACGACTCGATGACGAACACAATGCACGCAGATCAGGTAACATACAAAAACGACCCAACATACTAACACATCATGCAACTGGACGGAACATGCAATAATCGATTAGACAAAATACAAACGACTACCCTCCTGTCCTACCTTGCAAGGTTAGGACCTCCAGGACACATAAGAAATGCTCAAGCCCAGGTTCCCATCGATTTTGACCAATTAAGGTCTCAAGGCTGGCGAATGTTCTAAGGAACAAGGAGGTGTCTACATGCCTGACAAAAGAAAGTCCAAGCCTACTAATCTAAAAGACAACATCAAGATCATTTAGACACAACCATCATCAAGCGACATAAGTAACTAGAACCTCCATGGTGAGCGAGAAACAAAATCACATTAAAACATTACAGTACGATTTGAAAAACCTCAAATTCAATAAACAACATCATCCTCATCGGGAAGCGCATGACCCAAAGCCAGGTTATCATATGCACTCATCGATCAATGCATGCCTTGATCCCATCATAAGGAATCATGCTGCCACATTGCATCAAGCACAATAGTAACTAAGGCGCAAACTTAAATAGTCCCAAACCTTTAAATCATGACACAAAATCCAAACGACAGAAGTCCAAACTTAACTGTCATACCTAGTACAAAATATATAAACGAGAGCACTCCAACAATCAAGCTAACGAGGCGCAAGGTAACTGCCTTCAATACAGGTTTAGATTTGCGCAACAAGCCATATGTAACTCATTAACATTTTACCATCATAAGACTATTTCAACACTTTGTATCCAACCTCAATCTAAAGTTAAAAGCATATAACAATACTCCCTACTTTCTTTTTAAAATATAGCAATGCTTCTCTACTTTCCCTTTTTAAATTACAACCCTTTAAACATTTCAAGAAATGAAATATATTATAATTTAACAAGTTATTATTTATCAATAATAAATTATTAATTAACATATAACCATACCTACCTACTTTCTTTTTAAATTACAACCCCGCTTGTAACAAACCTCCCGTTAGTTACGACAACAAACCTTTTATAACAAGTGCAATTTTTTTTTTTGTGTGTGCGCGTGTGTACAAGGGTAATAAAGACATTCTACTTTGCATCGCAACATGACGACGATCATGACACATGCAACTGCGACCACAACATAACGACCTAAGACGCACATCAAGCATCCAGAAGAAAAGAACGACAATCAACTGACAACAAAAATAAGACTGACTACCCGCCCGTCCTACCCTGCAATGGTTAGGACCTCCAAGACACATAAGCAACGCTCAAGCCCAGGTTCCCATCGATTTTGACCATTTAAGGTCTCAGGGTTGGCGATTGTTCTGAGGAACATGGAGGTGTCTACATCCCACCCCAAAGTACAAGTCCAAGCCAACAAGCTAAAAGACAACATCAAGATCATCCCGGACACTTCACTCCACAATAATCAATTCTATAAATCTTTCAAGAATATTTAAAGTCGGCCCTTAAAGTATTTTGCATAAGGTAGACATTGAAACACTTTATTTACGCTCAAAATGAAAACTATGTTATTTATATAAGGTCACACATTAACCCTCTTACACTCGGAATTGTTACAATAAATTTGATGACGCAAGAAGTAAATAACCTTCTACCATACATTACATTGACATTCCCTTGCGCGCAAGAAGTAAAATCTAACATTATGCAATACGTCATGCAAAACCTTAATTTTCAGGTGCGCAAGAAATAAATTAGTTTAAGGCCATCAACCAAAAATAAACTAAATGAAAAAAACTAATTATCTAGAACCACCATCTACTACATAAATCCCTATGCGTAAGAAACCCAACATCTATGATTATCATTCACAACATACAATTCATTGCGCAAGAAGCGAGAAACTAAAACCATCAATATTGCATCCACATTGTCTTAAGGCGCCGTCTAAATCAACATTAAATAGAATCCAATAAGCCAGTCTGAACTTCGACATGGTTAAAAATATAAGTAACATCAATTGTAGGCTAACTAGCTTGATTAAAATTATAAATGAGCCAATAAGCAAATGGACATTAAATGCAACCAGTCTAGCAAGGTGAAATATGCAACCCATATTAATCCAACACTCCTTCTAACTAGCCATTAATCTTGATGACAATAGCATCCATTTCAAACTAGAAGGCTACCATTTAAAATAAACAATGAAGCAATAATAAAAGCCCTTATCACAAAGCAATTTACCAAGGCATTTAATAACATGGCATTAAGTAATAAATGACCTATCAATTAAAATACCACTAACAATACTAACTACGTCATGGCAGGAAACATCATGGGGACATTATTAACTCCATACATTCCAGCAATAATCTGACTACATTTACACATACCAAATCCATTGATGCATTACCAACATTAACAAGGCGCAAAAACATACATCGTGACAAGTCTGCAAGTAGGGACAGTAATTGCATTGGGAGTGAGTATAGCTGCAAGAAAATTAAAGTTTTATAATTATTTTATATTATTCTTTTTTCAAGGGCACGGGCTCCACTTGTTTACATTACCTGGGCGCACAATTTTCAGCATAAAATAAGGAATGTTTCAACTCACTTACCAAGGGATTAAAGTTACTAATTTCTGTAATTAAGGAACGAAATCCTTATTATTTAGAAAGTTGCTCCTGAGTTGAATTGAAGGAATAGATTTTTGAGTTTCTTATCTAATATTGAATAAAACATCTATGGTTATAACGTGTTGCTAACATTATAGAAGTCAACTAAAATTTTAAGGAGGAAGGGCATCGTTGCCAGGAACGAATTTGTCAGAACAAATTTTACAGAAACAATTTCACAAAACGAAATTGCCAGAAACGAATTTGCCAGAACAAATTTTACAGAAACAATTTTACAAAATGAAATTGCCAGAAACGAATTTGCCAGAACGAATTTGCTAGAACAAATTTTACAGAAACAATTTCACAAAACGAAATTGCCAAAAATGAATTTGCCAGAACGAATTTGCTAGAACAAATTTTATAGAAACAATTTTACAAACAAAATTGCCAGAAACGAATTTGCCAGAACAAATTTTACAGAAACAATTTCACAAAACGAATTTGCCATTATGCAATATCTATAAAATTGTTGTATGAGTTTGCTATCAGAAATGCAATTGCTATCATGGATTCACTATATAAATTGTTTTCATAAAAGGAAAATCACTGCTATTACACATTAACACTTATCACAGGATATCTACACATTAACATACGGTAATAAATTAACTACGATGAAACCGCTTCCATGTATATACAACAATGAATTATAACTATACCAGGGATTATAAACGGATTATAAAACTACACAACAATAAATTAAATACGAATATACAACATCCATGTATATACAACCATGAAGAGTCAACGTAGAAGGCATAATGATCACAGTGGTAAGTATTAAGTATAAATATCTTGGTAATATCACCGTAGTATTATAAAGACACTATTTCAAATGCTAGAGCTAATGTTGTTGGTTTATTCTCCCTATTCACGTATTTGAATTTCAATTCTATTTACTATAATCACCACTTCAATTGTTATAGTAGAAATAAAATGTCAATCCATCGCAGGAGTAATATGATATGCAGTGTGTCAATGCCAAGAAAATCGCAGTGTATTAACCATAAGGATCCAAACCAAGGAACAGTAAAACCCAACCAGAACGCTGTGTGAAAACCAGTGGAAGGCGGTGCAATACGCCAAGCAATATGTGGGGAGAATGTTGTCTAAAAAGGAGAATCACAGAGTAAAATTTATCCATGCATGCATAAAAACACAGTCAATAATGTGAAAACACAGGAATGTCCAGCGAGATAAAAAGGCGAAGTAAAACGAGATAAAAATAGATATAAACATGCCAAGTTCATGGAAAAACCTTGCCGACAATCAAATTTTGTAGGGTTAATGAACGCATTAGGGCGTAAGACAACAATCAGCCAAGGACAACAACAGAGGTTGATGGAAGATAGGGTCATCCTTCATTCACCATCCTCACACAGAAAAGCAGGGCGTTGAGATCCATAGGTCTTTTAACGCTAAGGCGACGACCATAGATCAGGCTCCTGGCCGACTGCTCAGGCGAGGACTGGCGTGCTAGGGAAGAAAAACAAACAATCGCATGGGTCACAGTCAAACCACAGGGTTGTCGAGTCAAGTGGGGATGAAGGCCATGGGAAATCAATCAACCAAACAATCAGCTAGGCTAAGAAAAAGGGGTTTGCTATCAATCTAAACATCCAATCCATTTACAAATCAACATGCAGATCCAAGCATAAGTCATGATGCATTCTACTCTACAAAATAAAAGAGCGTACCGTTCCCTGATCGCCCGCTTCGAATGGCGTCCCGCGCTCCGTGCAACTCCCGCTCGTCGACCGTCGAGACCTCACCGTCACCTCCCAACCAATGCTAAGGGTACTCTTCTTCCCCCTTAGCCCCCTGAGCCACAAAGGGGCCACACACACTATCCAGAGGTTTCGTCTAGCTCCCAGATTTCCTCGCAAGGCCGAGCTACCACTCCTCTCTGAGCTGGGTATCCCAACTCCCCACAAGTAAATTAGTCAAGTTGATATTTCTGCAGCGTAACGTTACGCAAACCAAAGATGATCCTTCATCCTTCTCCTTCCTTTATTTTATAGAGTTTCGAACTTCCTTTCTTTCTTAAAATCTCAATTAATTAAAGTTTTAAGAATAAATTCCTAAAATTTCCTCTCCGTACATGTGTCCCTCATCCCCTACAATCCTCCATGAATTAATTTCTTTAATTAAGTAATTATCTTTATTTCCCTCACCCACCTAGAGTTACTCCTAGAATCACTCCTAGGTGTCCCTAGATTCCCTTATAGGTTTTAAAGGCTTTCCCTATTATGAAATTGCTAATTCAGTTTAAAATTAGAAAGCTCTTAAATGTAGATTCTTTACTAAGTTGACTTCCATCTTTTTCCCTTAAGTTCCCCTTTTTCCTTTTTATGTTACCTCCTTTCCCTAGTTTCCTATTTTTTTTATTTTCCTTCTTTCCCCTTTTACTTAGAACTCAAAAAGGCAGGTGTGGAATTTAACGTCTTTTCCCTTTTATCATTAATTTAGTATCTTTTTAAACTATCAAAAGATAAAATAATTAATTCCCTCTTTACATTTTATATCCACAGATTTTATTTCTTATGAATAATTTAATTTCTTACTCCCTTCATGTTACAAAATTTTATGAAGATCATAATTTTTTTTTTGTACTGGGGGAATCAACAACTGGCGGTTCTCGTACTCGCGTGACACGGGGTCGATCCCCATCGGCTACCACTATAACCCCAGGTGAAACCACCCAGCCCGCAAGAATGGCGCACGAGTAAATCTGGGTGAGAATCGAACATGAGACTTCATTTTACAAATTTCCTTCCATTTACACGGCACTTGCCAATCTGTCTACATCCGTGCGGGCTTTATGAAGATCATAATTATTATTTAAGTGGTTTTTATTTTAAATTTTATTATTTTATTTTATTTTATCTATTTATCTATTTATTTATTTATTTTATTATTATTTTTTTTGGTAGACAAATTTTTTACCCCTAGCAAAATTTTAGACTTAGAACTTAGATTTTGTACTGGGAGACATTTAATTAGGGAAATTGTTTTAAAATTTCTTCGTCTGTTATTTGTCTTAGGGCCATCTAGGTTCATCCCTCTATCATCCTCAATGTGACGTGCCCTTCAGGACGCACTAGGTGCTCCAAGGGTGCCACTCGCCTCATCTGTTCCTTTACGCGACGTGCCCTTCAAGATGCACTATGTGCTCCAAGGGTGCCACTTGCCTCTTGACAGATTGGTAGACATCAATAACCCCTGGAGTCAACACTCCGCCAGGTGAACTTGTGGGAGACTAAGGGATTCTAAGGAATAAGGCCCCCGCCTTATTGCACACCCCTTAGAATCATCGTGAGCGACTGTCACAGTCTTCTCTCACGGCATCGTGGGTCCTCTCGAACTAGGTAATTGTTAACCTACAGTTCGAGCCACGCCGAGAGTGCTAATAGGCTATGGAAGGGCTGCTGTCCACACCTCTCCCTCACATCTCTGGTAGTCGTGTGCGACCCCTTTACTCCATATGTGAGTCTGGTCGGCAAGATATCGTCAGCCTGCATCATCAACAAATCATGTTAGAACATATCCACATCATATCATCTAATCAGATGCACTAATATCACAGTAAAACAATCAAACCCCAATGGAACACTCCTTGACTTGATCCAGAGTCCAAGGGGTTCCATCGATGCCTCTGCATCCTCGAGGTCCAAAACCCTACACACTCTGTAAAACTGAGTCAATAGCACCTGTCTATGTCAATGTAGTAAAACAACATATCATCAACCCATAACGCCTCATAATTAAAATCAAGAGTTTTAATAGCATAATAATCCGAATCACTTGCAAGCAAGTGTCCTCAAAGAATAAGTTCGCTCAGTGCACCAGAGCGAGATGTTACACCCCTTAAAACATTAAAAAGAACTACAGTATTTTATAATTATTAAGTCATCATTTTTTAAAAAATCAACGTACAAGGATTACATTAACATAGGGATAGTAACCAACAATTGGACAAGGACCATTTCTGTCATGTCAATTCACTTTATTCAAAATCAACATGTCCCTTACTTAAAGCCAGTTATTAAAACAATTAGAAATTCCATTAAAGCATCTATAACCTCCCCTGCCATTCCCATGCTCTTCAACTTAACGCCTTTATAAAACCATTCAACTATTATAAGCACTTAATATACTGCCTTCCACGTGTTCTTAAAATGGTGCGCTGACCTAAAACCATCATCTATCCAAAAGCAAATATAACTATATTTCCATTCACATGATCCTATAATAATGAGTGGTTTTAAAACAATCAAAAGGTAATTATAATCACCCGTCAATCCTCATGTTCTCAAATTAATGTGTTGTTTATATGATTTACGAACAATTATAAGCATTTAACATTGTTTTGATCGTTGCTGCCATTTCTTCTATTTTATAATTCAATGCGCTATTCAGAACAATTAACCACAATTATACAACAATAAAAACCGCCATTGTCCATTCCTCTTACCCTTTATCATAGTGTTCTAATCTGGACGAAAATTCATACTGTTATAAGACAATGCATTTACTGCGGTGTAATCTACTGTCATATTCGCTTCCGCCAGAAATCATAATTTCAATTAATGCCACTGCCATGAACAATGTATATAACTAAAGCCTGAAATCTCCTGTTATTAAATTAACACAAGGTTCTGAAAAACACTTATAACTATTACAGTCAACGGATTACAACCATTTCGTTTATAATGGAAAACACAAATTTGCCAGGGATAGGGATCCACCAGAAAAGTCAGAGGGTAACAGAAGGTAGGAAAAACAAATAATCATGCCCAATAAATCGCTGGGTGGGTAACACGATTTTTCTGAGGAATAAAATTCTATTCTAAATATATTCCTATAAGAACCACGGTTTTGCATTCCAAAATATCTTATTTAAGAAAAATTTCACTCATAATCTATGTTTGTAAGAGACACGATTTTGCATTCCTGAAAACGTTTTATTTAAGAGAAAATTCCACTCAGAATCTACACCTGTAAGAGCCATGATATAACATTCCAAAAATGTTTTATTTAAGAGAAAATTTCACTCCGAATCTATTTTCATTTTAGAGAAAATTCCACTTGAATCTATGCTTGCAATACGTACGATTATGCATTCCAAAAATGTTTTATTTAAGAGAAAATTTATTCATAATCTATGGATATAAGAACCATGATTTTTCACTCCTAAAAAAACGAAAAGAGGGCTGGTACGAGACAACGAGATTCGCTAGGGGATAACACGATTTTTTTGAGGAAAAGAAACAAAAATATGGCTAAGCAATGGATAATAATGCAAGTTTACACCCCATCAACACAAAGAAGGTATGAAATCACTGGGCGATGAAAAACAGAATCTGCTGAGTAAAGATCACAAATATTGCTTAGTAAAAAGGAGGAAATCTCACTGTACAAGCAATGGATTTGTTGGGCAAGTTAAAAATGAAATTGTAGAGAGTAAAAACACCATTAATCGCAGAGAAATAAAACATTTGGTGAACTGGAGAGACATCCCCAAATCGTTGTGTGGAAGCACGAGTTTGCAGAGAATAAATCAAAATCATCGCAGAGGCTAAGGAGGGAATAAACACCCAGGAGAGAATTCCTTCCTGGGCAGAGAAACGATCCTACAATTATTATCCATGCACAGGAAAGCAGGGCATTTGAATCTAAATCTTTAACACCGGAGTGAAAGACAGTCGATTCGGCTCCTGGCCGATTTCTCAAGCACAGACTAATAACTTAAAGGATGAAGGAACAAAAGATAAAACACAATTTTCTTTGCATTAAAAACATTAAAAAAAAATGCAGAGTAAAATAAAATAATGGCCCGAGAACCAAACGCAGTCTTCCTCGATATTAATACAAATGCAGTAATAATCCCAACCAGAACCGAAAACTACAATAAAATGTAGTAATAAAACAAGCTCAGAAACATAATTTTAGTTACCCTTTTTCAATTTCACACGACACACTATTGTCCGGATAAAAATTTATATGCATAAACTAAATGAGTCTTTTTATTTTAACAACATCTATGCAAGCGAGCTTTCGACAATAAAGAAATACATGATCAAGAAATTGAGCTATTATTCAATACAAATTATGCACTTGTGTACCGTAGCCAAATGCAAAGAATCGGAAGTGACTGTCCCGCGCTCGTGCTCCATCCAACTCCAACTTGTCGACCGATGAGACCTCATCGGTACCTCACAACCAACTCTAGGGGTACTCTTCTTCCCCCTGAACCCCCCGTTCCACAAAGGGGCCACACACACAATACCAGAGAATGCTAGCTCCCAGCTCGCCTCGCAAGGTCGAGCTACCACTCGTTACCCAAGATGGGTATCCCAACTCCCACAAAAGAAACTCAGTCAAGATAAAATTTGGTAGCGTAACGTTACGCAAGCCAGATGTGCTCTCTACTCCTCCTCCTCCATCCTTTTTATAATGTTTCTTAGTCATTAGTTTCCAAAAACCCTCATTAGATTCATTTTTCTTTTAATTAATTTCGAAAAACCTCCCCCGTACACATGTCGCCCGATCCCCTAGTTGCACTAGAAAATCAATTTTATTAATTAATTAAATTTGTCTATTTCCCTCACCCACCTAAAAGCGTTCCTAAAAACGCTCCTTGGTGTCCCAATAATCCCTTACAATTATTAAATGGCTTATGCCTTACTTAAATGGTTAAGTACCTATATCAGATCTGCAAATATACTTCAGAAATAACCAAGAATAGACCATAAACCATTCACCATAACATGAACACAAGAAATAAAGAAAACCCTTGAGGTAGGGAAACACCATACAATGGATCCTATTATGGAAGGGATCCTCTC
>ML795046.1:49687-63886 GCA_009831015.1 Picea engelmannii | reverse complement strand
GTCCCATGTCCAAGTGCTCATGTGAACTCCCCGTAGAAGATTTTGGAACCCAATAACCAACTCCAAATGATGCTCCAAAGACTGACACCTATCATGTGGATCCAAATAAGAAGATCCATCCACATAGTGAAAAATGGTCGTAGCAGAATCTGGAATGAATAATACCACTATAGAATATATAGATTGAAAGCTGGTAACTAGCTCCTGATGTGGGACTTTGATGTTCTCTACAGAAGGTGGAGTAGAGTCATCAAATAATATATGAAAGTGGTTGTCATCCCAGAAATGACAACTATCCATATACCAATCATCACAATCTGCCTCAAAATCATACCAAGCATATATTTCTTGATTATATCCATTCATGAGACCCTCCATAAGAAATCTCTCCTGCATGTTATTCAATAAATCTTGAATACTACGAAAACTATCATTGAAGTTGCTTCTGAGACTGTCTGTGAGGCGGTCTGTGAGGCCATGTGAAAATGCATCCAATGTGTGAAACAATTGGGCTTTAAATGATTCACGAATTTCTTTTTGAGAAGAAATAGCCATTTTACCATCCTATGAACTCACCCAATAAGTTACGGCAGAAAATCACGGCTTTTTCTGGAAAAAACCCTAAAAACTGTTGAAGTTAAAATGCTCATAACTTCACTTCTCGGACTCCGTTTCGGCTGATTTTTTTTTTGAAATTGGGTGAAATTGTGAGAGGAACTCAGATATGTAATTTATTTGAGAAAATTAGGCCTCCAACTGTTACATAAATAAAAACAAATCGAGCCGCCGTCTGCGGAAAAACCCTGAAAAATTGCAGATTTTAAAACTTCAATATCTTGACTTCCCAGACTCCGTTTTGGACTATTTTGTTTTTCAACTTGGGTGTTTTTATGAGAGGAAATCATATCTACAACCATTTTCTGCAAATTTTGCACAAAAATATACTAAAAATGTCTGTAATGTCGCGACCCTCTTTTTTCTTCTCCGAAAAAAAAATCTACAAAAATAAAAAATAGTTGCCCACAATGTCTGCCCAAGGAAAGTGCTCTGATACCACTTGTTAAGTACCTATATCAGATCTGCAAATATACTTCAGAAATAACCAAGAATAGACCATAAACCATTCACCATAACATGAACACAAGAAATAAAGAAAACCCTTGAGGTAGGGCAACACCATACAATGGATCCTATTATGGAAGGGATCCTCTTCTGTTCACTTGCCTCTTCGAGGGGGCATCCTTCTATTGAGCTACCGCTCCAAATACAATACTTCTCTTCATGTCTCATTACATTGCTTGAACCCCTTTATATAGTGCTTCTATCACCTAAGAACATTCTAGAGGAGGAATCTTCTAGAAGTAGAACCTTCTAAGAAGTCCTCTTACATTTATTATATCTAACTACCATAGTGCGCCTTATTTAATAATATAGTGGACCTAGTCCACCTTACATTGAATGACCTCCACTATTATCACTATGGGCCCTCTGGGCCCCCCCACTACCTCTCTAGCTACCTTACAGAAACTCAGTCAAGATAAAATTTGGCAGTGTAACGTTACGCAAGCCAGATGTGCTCTCTACTCCTCCTCCTCCATCCTTTTTATAATGTTTCTTAGTCATTAGTTTCCCAAAACCCTCATTATATTTATTTTTCTTTTAATTAATTTCGAAAAACCTCCCCCGTACACATGTCGCCCGATCCCCTAGTTGCACTAGAAAATCAATTTTATTAATTAATTAAATTTGTCTATTTCCCTCACCCACCTAAAAGCGTTCCTAAAAACGCTCCTCGGTGTCCCAATAATCCCTTACAATTCTTAAATGGCTTATGCCTTACTTAATTCCTTATTGAGTTCATGAATAGAAAGTTATGAAGGCTAGATTCCTTACTAAGTTAGACATTCCCCTTTTTCTTTTAAGTTTCCCATTTTCCTTAGGTTTCCCCCTTTTCTTTAAGTTTCCCTTTTTCTTAAAGTTTCCACTTTTTATAACTAAGTTCAGAATTAGCATGTTTAGACAAAAACAACCAAATACCCCTTTTATTAATTAAACCTTTATTAAAATTTCCACTTTAATTATTAATGCTTGAATTTTCTTTACCCCCGTTACATGTCTAATTAGTTGTTTTTTGTTCAAAGGTTTTACTCAGACCTAGGTTTTCAATTCACTAGGCTTGGTGACAGTTTTTAAGAGAAAATTTGTTATTAAACTTTACTTATCACATCATTCATTTTAAGGCCGACCAAGGCCTAAGGAGGCATAGTTTTCTAGGCATTAGGTTTATTAACTTATCAGTTAAAATCACGACCTACCCTTCAGGACGCACTAGTGCTCCAAGGGTGCCACTCGCCTCTTTCTGTTTTCTTTGTGTGACGTGCCTTTCAAGACGCACTATGTGCTCCAAGGGTGCCACTCGCCTCTTGACTGAATTTGGTAGATGCCAAACCCCTGGAGTCAATACTTCGTCAGGTGATCTTGTGGGAGACTAAGGGTCTTTAAGGAATAAGGACCCTGCCTTATTGCGCGCCCCTTAGAATCATCGTGGGCGACTATCACAGTCTCCCCTCACAACATTGTGGGTCTTCTCAAACTAGGTAATCATTAACCTACAATGCGAGCCACAATGGGAGTGCTAGTAGGCCGTGGCAGGGCTGTTGCCACACCTCTACCTCAATGTCTCTAGTTGTTGTGCGTGACCCCTTTATTCCATATGTGAGTCTGGTCAACAAGCTATCGTCAACCTGCATCCATCAACGAATCATGTCAACAATAACAATCAATATCATAATATCTAATCATATGTACTTATGGAATATCAACAACATTCAAACCCTAACAGTCCACTCCTTAACTCGATCCAGAGTCCACGAAGTTTCATCGATGCCTCAACATCCTCAACGTCCAGAGTCCTGCACACTCAGGAGAACCCAATCAATAGCACCTGTCGATGTAAATACAACAAAAATAACATAACATCAAATCCACAATGTCTCATAATCATAATCAAAACAACCAATGGTATAACAACCCGGATCACTTGCACGCAAGTGTCCTTAAAAAATAAGTTCACTCTATGTGCACAAAAGCGAGATGTTACGCTATTACTGCACACTTTTTACACCACAAAAAACACATAACACATATGTAGCATATACATGCTAAATACATAATGTATCATTTTTGTGCATTGAAAAACATGTCATAACATTATGTGTTTTTTCTATATATTAAAAAGCATGGAAACAACATGTTGTACCTTTTGATGTATCCCCCAAAAAAAAACTCTAACTAAAACATGTCATAACAATATGTGTTTTTTCTATGTATTGAAAAGCATGGAAACAACATGATGTACCTTCTAATGTATTCCAAAAAAACGTGCATTACTCTCGGCATCTAAAATATGTTACTTTTCACTTTAAAATTTAATTTCCTAAATTGTATAAATACTAATTTATATTTAAAATAATTAAATTTATTATGTTAAATTTTTATTTATTTTTAATTTCAATATGAATTAATCTTCTTTCAAGAAAACAATGTGATATAACATCTTCTCATCAATCTTTTTTACCTTTTTATTAATATACATGTACCAACCAATACCCCAATTACACTACCTTATCAATATGTTTGAATGATATTTATTTTTCACACGCTACAAATGCCAAACTCTACCTTATACCAATACAATGTTATAAAATACCAATACAATGTTATAAAATAAGCTTGAAAAATTACTTGAACACCTTAAACATAAATAGGAATAAGAGCACAAACCACATTTCACTTTGATGAAAGCCCAATTAAAAAAGACTTAAAATTAGAGCCCAATTAAAAAAAAAACTTAAAATTAATACCCAAGAATCAAGTAAGTCTTGTCCATGTACTTTATTGTAAAGTACTTCTCACTCAATACCATGACACATGCTTTATCAAAACTTATCTATCACACTAACTTATTTTATTTAAAATAATAAGTTTTCAATTTTTATTTAAGTTTTTATGGTTATGAAATACTCATGATATATACTTTATCAAATTTAATTATAATATTAATTTATTAATTTGACTTTAAATTATTATTAAACAAGTTTTCAATTTTTATTAAAAAAATTATTAAACAAGTTTCCAATTCTTATTAAAAAAATTATTGTTTAATTTGTTATTATGTATTTAAATATTTTTACACTTCAAAGTAATTCATTATAAAAATTTAAATGTGTTACCCTAACTACAAGTAACTTAACATACAAATCTCATTGAAATCTAATCACCAAAAATGAAAGGTCCATCTACCATAAGTTTATATTTACATTAAAGTATATAAGAAAGTTGAATCTAAAATTTTGGGCTTATAACTTTTATTTAAGTTTTTTTTCACATTTTGTGGTACTTCTAGAGAATTAAGAGAGTTCAACACGTGACAAACAACAAATATGAAAGAAAAATAAAAATAAAAATCAAATATATGTTGAAAAACAAAATTGGATCATAAAATTTTAGGCAACTAGTTATATTTGAAAATTGATACTTCTTGCATGTTTTTTTTATAATTTTTGTATTTTTTTTTGGAAATATTCATGTTAAAAAACACAATTTTTTGTTCTAGATTCACTAAATATTAAGATATACAAATCTCTCTTTTGCTTAAAAGATAAGAACTTAAAATGAATCTATACTAATTTATTATTTTTTATATTATGGTTAAAGGTGGCTCATTTTTTTTTTCTCTCTTTTCCTACATTGTTACTTATTTTTATATTTTTAATTTATTAGCGCTTCTTTGTAAGCAACAAAATTATGGTTTATGATATAAGAGGTTAACAACCTTGCAAATTCAAGAGCAAAATTAAAATGACCATGCTATTAAAAGTAACGAGACTTAGACAACTTCTCAAATGTGATATTACTATTTACACATTAGTTATATAGCATGTACAAAAAAATGAGTTGACAACTTTTTAAATGTGGTATTAGTAGTTTCAAAAATGATCTTCAATAAGGAGATAAACTTTGAGCTTAATCATTATCGTGTTTAGCGTATAAGATGGTGGTATAGGTTTAAAGTTCTTAACGTTGTTATATTTTTATCATAAATGAAAATTCCAGTCAGCTACATTTTTTAATGGGTCTGCGTGACAACCCAACTTCATGAGCTCATATCTTGAGATTTGAGCGATGGATTTGGGAAAATTTTATATCATTGAAAATATGAGACGATGAAGAGAAAATCAGAAGTGGTTTACATGGATAAAAATTTGGTTTTCACTTCCAAAAAATTAAATTACAGTCGTCCTCTTTTAGTGGAGAATTAATTAAATTTTAAAAAATAAAAGTTTAATTAAAAACTTTTATTAAAAAGGGAGAGGGACCCACTTTCAATGTACTTGTATTGATGAAGTGAATTAATTCATGAGGAATTAATGATGCATTAATTAAGGGGAATGCTTCAAGAAGAAACTTGTATAGGAATTTCAAGAGAGGGAGAAAACCCTAACTGCTCAGGTAGTTAGAAAATCTCTTCTTAAAAAGAGAAGAGAGAATTCATCAAGAGGTCCAAGAATCAATATTGTAAAAGGGGTAGGGAAGAAGATCAAATGAATAAGAAGGTACATCCATGGATACACAATCAAGCTTCTGATCAAAAGAAAGAAATCTCCATCTTCTCCATTTTTTTTTTATATATATTATTCTACACCACTTCTCATAGTTTTATGCTCGAATATCAGAGTTGGGCACAAGGCTGAGTTGTTGAGTGTTATTCTTGTATTATTATAAGATATTTTCTTATATGATCATGGAGTATTTGCAGCCACCTATATGGTTGTCAAAGCTTTTGTAATGAAGAACATCTTTCATAAATAAAACTCCACAAAGAATTGCTTCGGGGTTGATCTTGACTGTGCTTTGTAACCCTGTTTTCAGGATATGAAGTATTTTAGGTTGACCTATCAAATTCTCTTTTGATATTGATTGTAGTAGTCTGTTAATTTTTTTTGAGATGATCAAATCATTCTCTCATATGAAGAAGATATCAATGTATTTATATATTGTTAACAAGATTGTGTGTGATGTTGTTCACAATTTTATTCCGATGTTGAAGCCCTCCTTCAATATTTTCTTTTGTTGCACATAAAGATTATACTCAGGTTATTAAAGAACCATTTTATTTCATAATCTCAAGCAATAAAGATTTAGGGTTTTCTTCCTAGCACTCTCATAATCCAAGATATCACAGATATATCTTTTAGTCAAAGAGGAGTACCACCTCTCTAAAATCAAAGGGGGACTAATGTCCTCGTGAGGTTTTTGTTTCAGTCCTGATGAATTCAAGCGTAAAAAACTACTTGATACTACTTCTAGCCACCCAACCCTGTCACTATCTATCTCAAGCCTATTTTCCAGTTGCCCAAACCTCTTCCCATGGCTTGTACAACCCCACAATGGTTATCTATTTCTACCGACAACGTTTACCACTACCTTTATATGCATGGATAGAAATTGTATGTTATACAACTTGCCTTAAGGTGCATTCACTGCTTGTAAGGACCCCATCATTATGACTACTTGCGACACAAGCAAGTGCAAAGTTTTTTTTAAGCAGGAAAGTAACAACGACAACAATTAATCAACACAACTTGATGACAAACACAATGCATGCAGATCAGGTAACATACAACAACGACCCAACATACTCACACATCAAGCAACTGGACGAAACACGCGATAATCGATTAGGAAAAATACAAAAAACTACCCTCCCATCCTACCCTGCAAGGTTAGGACCTCCAGAACACATAAGAAATGCTCAAGCCCAGGTTCCCATCGATTTTGACCAATTAAGGTCTCAAGGCTGGTGAATGTTCTAAGGAACAAGGAGGTGTCTACATCTTGCCCGACAAAAGAAAGTCCAAACCTACTAATCTAAAAGACAACATCAAGATCATCCAGACAACATCAAGCGACACAAGTAACTAGAACCTTCATGGTGAGCGAGAAACAAAATCAAATTAAAACATTACAGTGCGATTTGAAAAACCTCAAATTCAATAAACAACATCATCCTCATCGGGAAGCGCATGACCCAAAAGCCAAGTTCTCATATGCACTCATCGATCAACGCATGCCTTGATCCCATCATAAGGAATCATGCCGCCACATTGTGTCAAGCGCAATAGTAACTAAGGCGCAAACTTAAACAGTCCCAAACCTTTAAATCATGACACAAAAGCCAAACGACAAAAGTCCAAACTTAACTGTCATACCTAATACAAAATATATAAACGAGATCACTCCAACAATCAAGCTAATGAGGCACAAGGTAACTGCCTTCAATACAGGTTTAGATTTACGCAACAAACCATATATAACTCATTAACATTTTACCATCATAAGACTATTTCAACACTTTGTATCCAACCTCAATCTAAAGTTAAAAGCATATAACAATACTCCCTACTTTCTTTTTAAAATATAGCAATGCTTCCCTACTTTCCCTTTTTAAATTACAACCCTTTAAACATTTCAAGAAATGAAATATCTTATAATTTAACAAGTTATTCTTTATCAATAATAAATTATTAAATTAACATATAACCATGCCTCCCTATTTTCTTTTTAAAGTACAACCCCCTTAAAACATTAAAAAGAACTAAAGTACTTTATAATTATTAAGTCATCATTTTTTAAAAAATCAACGTACAAGGATTACATTAACATAGGGATAGTAACCAACAATTGGCAAGGACCATTTAAAGCCAGTTATTAAAACAATTAGAAAATCCATTAAATCATCTATAACCTCCCGTGCCATTCCCATGCTCTTCAACTTAACGCCTTTATAAAACCATTCAACTATTGTAAGCACTTAATATACTGCCTTCCACGTGTTCTTAAAATGGTGCGCTGCCCTAAAACCATCATCTATCCAAAAGAAAATATAACTATATTTCCATTCACAGGATCCTATAATAATGAGTGGTTCTAAAACAATCAAACCGTAAAAAGGTGATTATAATCACCCGTCAATCCTCATGTTCTCAAATTAATGTGTTGTTTATACGATTTACCAACAATTATAAGCATTTAAAATTATTTCGATCGCTGCTGCCATTTCTTCTATTTTATAATTCAATGCGCTATTAAGAACAATTAACCACAATTATACAACAATAAAAATTGCCACTATCCATTCCTCTTACCCTTTATCATAGTGTTCTAATCTGGATGAAAATTCATACTGTTATAAGGCAATGCATTTACTGTGGTGTAATCTACTGTCATATTTGCTTCCGCTAGGAATCATAATTTCAATTAATGCCACTGCCATGACCAATGTATATAACTAAAGCCTGAAATCTCTTGTTATTAAATTAATGCAAAGTTCTGAAAAACACTTATAACTATTACAGTCAACGGATTACAACCATTCCGTTTGTAATGGAAAACACAAATTCGCCAGGGATAGGGATCCACCAGAAAAGTCAGAGGGTAACAGAAGGTAGGAAAAACAAAGAATCATGCCCAATAAATCGTTGGGTGGGTAACACGATTTTTCTGAGGAATAAAATTCTATTCTAAATATATTCCTATAAGAACCACGGTTTTGCATTCCAAAATATTTTATTTAAGAAAAATTTCACTCATAATCTATGTTTGTAAGAGACACGATTTTGCATTCCTGAAAACATTTTATTTAAGAGAAAATTCCACTTAGAATCTACACCTGTAAGAGCCATGATATAACATTCCAAAAATGTTTTATTTAAGAGAAAATTTCACTCTGAATCTATTTTTATTTTAGAGAAAATTCCACTTGAATCTATGCTTGCAATACGCGCGATTATGCATTCCAAAAACGTTTTATTTAAGAGAAAATTTATTCATAATCTATGGATGTAAGAACCATGATTTTTCACTCCTAAAAAA
The DNA here is from genome assembly GCA_009831015.1 of Picea engelmannii. Taxonomy (NCBI): domain Eukaryota; kingdom Viridiplantae; phylum Streptophyta; class Pinopsida; order Pinales; family Pinaceae; genus Picea; species Picea engelmannii. The sequence goes on along the minus strand of ML795046.1, from coordinate 54,952 downwards.
AATGAAAAGAGGGCTAGTACGAGACAACGAGATTCGCTAGGGGATAACACGATTTTTCTGAGGAAAAGAAACAAAAATATGGCCGAGAAATGGATAATAACGCAAGTTTACACCCCATCAACACAAAGAAGGTATGAAATCGCTGAGCGATGAAAAACATAATCTGCTGAGTAAAGATCATAAAATTGCTGAGTAATAAGGAGGAAATCTTGCTATACAAGCAATGGATTTGTTGGGCAAGTTAAAAATGAAATTGCAGAGAGTAAAAACACCATTAATCACAAAGAAAAGAAACATTTGGTGAACTGGCAAGACATCCCCAAATCGTTGTGTGGAAGCACGAGTTTGCAGAGAATAAATCACAATAATCGCAGAGGCTAAGGAGGGAATAAACGCCCAGGAGAGAATTCCTTGCTGGGTAGAGAAATGATCCTACAATTATTATCCATGCACAGGAAAGTAGGGAATTTGAATCTAAATATTTAACACCGGAGTGAAAGAAAGTCGATTCGGCTCCTGGCCGATTGCTCAAGCATAGACTAATAACTTAAAGGATGAAGGAACAAAAGATAAAAAAACAATTTTCCTTGCATTAAAAACATTAAAAAAAACGCAGAGTAAAATAAAATAATGGCTCAAGAACCAAACATAGTCTTCCTCGGTATTAATACAAACGCAGTAATAATCCCAACCAGAACCGAAAACTATAATAAAATGTAGTAATAAAACAAGCTCAGAAACATAATTTTAGTTACCCTTTTTCAATTTCACACGACACACTATTGCCCAGATAAAAATTCATATGCATAAACTAAATGAGTCTTTTTATTTTAACATCATCTATGCAAGCGAGCTTTTGACAATAAAGAAATACATGATCAAGAAATTGAGCTATTAGTCAATACAAATTATGCACATGCGTACCGTAGCGAAATGCAAAGAATCGGAAGTGACTGTCCCACGCTCGTGCTCCATCCAACTCCGACTCGCCGACTGATGAGACCTCATCGGTACCTCACAACCAACTCTAGGGGTACTCTTCTTTCCCCTGAGCACCTCGTTCTGCAAAGGGGCCACACACACAATACTTGAGAATGCTAGCTCCCAACTCGCCTCGCAAGGTCAAGCTACCACTCGTTACCCGAGATGGGTATCCCAACTCCCACAAAAGAAACTTAGTCAAGATAAAATTCGGCAGCGTAACGTTACGCAAGCCAGATGTGCTCTCTACTCCTCCTCCTCCATCCTTTTTATAATGTTTCTTAGTCATTGGTTTCCCAAAACCCTCATTAGATTCCTTTTTCTTTTAATTAATTTAAGAAAACCTCCCCCATACACATGTCGTCCGATCCCCTAGTTGCACTAGAAAATCAATTTTATTAATAAATTAAATTTGTCTATTTCCCTCACCCACCTAAAAGCATTCCTAAAAACGCTCCTCGGTGTCCCAATAATCCCTTACAATTCTTAAATGGCTTACACCTTACTTAATTCCTTGTTGAGTTGATGAATAGAAAGTTTTGAAGGCTAGATTCCTTACTAAGTTAGACATTCCCCTTTTTCTTTTAAGTTTCCCCTTTTCTTTAAGTTTCCCATTTTCCTTAGGTTTCCCCCTTTTCTTTAAGTTTCCCTTTTTCTTAAAGTTTCCACTTTTTATAACTAAGTTCAGAATTAGCATGTTTAGACAAAAACAACCAAATACCCCTTTTATTAATTAAACCTTTATTAAAATTTCCACTTTAATTATTAATGTTGAATTTTCTTTACCCCTGTTACATGTCTAATTAGGTTTTTTTTGTTCAAAGGTTCTACTCAGACCTATGTTTTCAATTCATTAGGCTTGGTGACAGTTTTTAAGGGAAATTTTGTTATTAAACTTTACTTATCACATCATTCATTTTAAGGCTGACCAAGGCCTAAGGAGGCATAGTTTTCTAGGCATTAGGTTTATTAACTTACCAATTAAAATCACGACCTGCCCTTCAGGACGCACTAGTGCTCCAAGGGTGCCACTCGTCTCTTTCTGTTTTCTTTGCGCGACGTGTCCTTCAAGACACACTATGTGCTCCAAGGGTGCCACTTGCTTCTTGACTGAATTTGGTAGATGCCAAACCCTTGGAGTCAATACTTTGTCAGGTGATTTTGTGGGAGACTAAGGGTCTCTAAGGAATAAGGACCCTGCCTTATTGTGCGCCCCTTAGAATCATCGTGGGTGACTATCACAGTCTCCCCTCACAACATCGTGGGTCTTCTCGAACTAAGTAATCATTAACCTACAGTTCAAGCCACGACGAGAGTGCTAGTAGGCTGTGGTAGGGCTGCTACCACACCTCTACCTCAATGTCTCTAGTTGTCGTGCGTGACCCCTTTACTCCATATGCGAGTCTGGTCAGAGAGCTATTGTCAGCCTGCATCCATCAACGAATCATGTCAGCAATAACAATCAACATCATAATATGTAATCATATGTACTTATGTCATATCAACAACATTCAAACCCTAACAGTCCACTCCCTGACTCGATCTGGAGTCCACAGAGTTTCATCGATGCCTCAACATCCTCAACTTCCAGAGTCCTACACACTCAGGAGAACCCAGTCAATAGCACCTGTCGATGTAAATACAACAAAAATAACATAACATCAAATCCACAATGTCTCATAATCATAATCAAAACAACCAATGGTATAACAACACAGATCACTTGCACGCAAGTGTCCTCAAAAAATAAGTTCACTCTGTGTGCGCAAAAGCGAGATGTTACACTACTACTGCACACTTTTTACACCACAAAAAACACATAACACATATGTATCATTTTTGTGCATTGAAAAACATGTCATAACATTATGTGTTTTTTCTACGTATTAAAAAGCATGGAAACAACATTTTGTACCTTTTGATGTATCCCCCCCCAAAAAAAAACCTCTAACTAAAACATGTCATAACATTATGTTTTTTCTATGTATTGAAAAGCATGGAAACAACATGATGTACCTTCTAATGTATCCCTAAAATAACGTGCATTACTCTCGGCATCTAAAATATATTACTTTCCACTTTAAAATTTAATTTCCTAAATTATATAAATACTAATTTATATTTAAAATAATTAAATTTATTATGTTGAGTTATTAATTTTTTTAATTTCAATATGAATTAATCTTCTTTAAGAAAACAAAATACTTGTAATATAACATCTTCTCATCAATCTTTTTTACCTTTTTATTAATATACATGTACCAACCAATACCCCAATTACACTACCTTATCAATATGTTAATGATATTTATTTTTCACACGCTACAAATGCCAAACTCTACCTTATACCAATACAATGTTATAAAATATGTATAACAATAAGCTTTAAAAAATTACTTGAACACCTTAAACATAAATAGGAATAAGAGCACAAACCACATTTCACTTTGATGAAAGCCCAATTAAAAAAGACTTAAAATTAGAGCCCAATTTAAAAAAACTTAAAATTAATACCCAAGAATCAAGTAAGTCTTGTCCATGTACTTTATTATAAAGTACTTCTCACTCAATACCATACCATTACACATGCTTTATCAAAACTTATCTATCACACTAACTATTTTATTTAAAATAATAAGTTTTCAATTTTTATTTAAGTTTTTCTTGTTATGAAATACTCATGATACATACTTTATCAAATTTAATTATAATATTAATTTATTAATTTGACTTTAAATGATTATTAAACAAGTTTTCAATTCTTATTAAAAAAATTATTGTTTAATTTGTTATTATGTATTTAAATATTTTTACACTTAAAAATAATTCATTATAAAAATTTAAATGTGTTACCCTAACTACAAGTAACTTAACATACAAATCTCATTGAAATCTAATCACCAAAAATGAAAGGTCCATCTACCATAAGTTTATATTTACATTAAAGTATATAAGAAAGTTGAATCTAAAATTTTGTGCTTATAACTTTTATTTAAGTTTGAATTTTATATTTATAATTTTATTTAAGTTTTTTTTCACATTTTGTGATACTTCTAGATAATTAAGAGAGTTCAACATGTGACAAACAACAAACATGAAAAAGAATTAAAAAAGTCTAATATATGATGAAAAACAAAATTGAACTAATCCTCGAGGTTAATTTTTAATCACAACCTACAACATAAACATAATTATAATTATATTGTGTTTGGTTATGTTTTTTTATTTGTGTTTTTAACTCACAAGTCTTTCCTAGTTCTATGATGAAGATTTCATAAGTTATAGGTGTGAACCTATTAAGTTTGTTGGATCATAAAATTTTAGGCAACTAGTTATACTTGAAAATTGATACTTTATGCATGTTTTTATTATAATTTTTTTTTTTTTAAGAAATATTTACGTTAAAAAACACAAATTTTTGTTCTAGATTCACTAAAAGATATACAAATCTCTCTTTTGCTTAAAAAATAAGAACTTAAAATTATGGTTTATGATATAAGAGGTTAACAAACTTGGCAAATTCAAGATCAAAATTAAAACGACCATGCTATTAAAAGTAACTTTTCAAATGTGCTATTACTATTACAAATGTGCTATTACACAACTTAGACAACTTTTCAAATGTGCTATTACACAACTTAGACAACTTTTCAAATGTGCTATTACACAACTTAGACAACTTTTCAAATGTGCTATTACTATTTACACATTAGTTATATAGCATGTACAAAAAAATGAGTGGACAACTTTTTAAATGTGGTATTAATAGTTTCAAAAATGATCTTCAATAAGGAGATAAACTTTTGAGGTTAATCATTATCGTGTCTTTCTTCAATTATTAGTTGTATAGTATGTAAAAAAAATGAGTTACAACTTTTTAAATATGATATTAGTAATTTAAAAAATAATCCTTAATAAAGAGATAAAATTTTAAGGTTAATCATTATCATGTTTTTTTTCAATTGCCTCTTGTTTTGTGGTGGAAAACCATTTCAAACTTAATAGTCAAAATAAGTTTTCAATTTTTATTTAAATTTTTATTATTATGATATTATTATACATATTTTTATCAAATTTAACTATAACTCTAATTTATTTCATTTCAAATTATTTTTAAAAAGTTTCCAATTTTCATTAAAAAAATGTTGTTTAATTTATTATAAAAATTATTATTATATATTTAAAAATATTCACACTAAAATATAAAATTGTAAATGTGTTACTTTAAGTACGAGATTGAAAACTTAACATGTAAATCTCATTTACCAACAATTTACACAAATC
>ML795046.1:37996-49609 GCA_009831015.1 Picea engelmannii | reverse complement strand
TTATAACTTTTATTTGAGTTTGATGAATGGACAATGCTAACTTTTTTTTTTTGTAAGTGAGTTGAGATTTTATATTACTTAGTAAAATATTGTTAAAAAAAGGTTGAGGGGTAGCCCCTGATCTGCCAAAAAGGAAACCAGATTAGGGGTCCCCAAGCTGCGCTATCTACATTAGTGAAAGGATGGTTGGGCCGCCACTCGGGGAAATTGACCCAGTCTCCATAAGTTTGTTTGAAGAAGAAAAAATAACTATACCATCATAAATACATAAAAGCGAGAGCATATAACATGAGTTGTTCCTATATTGATAAACAAAAGAACTTGAGTTGGTGTTGCACTAGCCCACGCAGATTGGGTGGCTTTCATCTCCTTACTTCCTTACCTCGTTTTCCTTTTTCTGCTCCACCGTGCGTGTCCTTTTGATGCTGGCTAGTGTTTTGTGTCAGTCTGCTGGAGTGATGTCCATGTGATGGACATAGCGAAGGTTGAGTTGGAATTGACCAACTAGTCGGTCTATTTTTTCGCCTTGGTTCCTCTGGTTCTCTGCTATGCCTCTTACGTTGGCCTCCAAGTCACTGAGGTGACTCATGATTTCTATGATTTCCTTCTTGCGGCCTTGGTTTTCCACCTTGCTGGTCTTGTTCTTTTCTTCTCTCAACTTGCATATTAGCATTTTTGTATGCCAGGCTTCCTCCACTGTTTTGTGGTAGAGGATTTTCCTGGGCTGTGTGGCCCCTGGGTCCCTTAATCCGTCTGCTTCTTGGATGAGTTCCGCCCAAGCTTTGCCTTGGCGCTTGGTGTTGAATTCCCGCTCCCATCTGTCAATGACTGCTTTACCCTTTGTATATGCCTGCTCGGGGAAGGTGCCTTTGGCCTCTCTGGCCGCCTGTTCCATCCTAGTGATCTTCCAGGCGCTTATTGGGAGTTCCTCCCCTTGGGGTCCCCTCTTACTCTGGGTGTTCTTCATTCTTACCATATTTTCTTGTAAGCCGTGGCTCCTGTCGTGCTTTCTTTCTCTGCTACTACTCTCCCCTTCCCGGTCTCTAGAATTGCTACTAGTTGGTTCGTCGCTATCCCTAATGCTTCTTCTTTTATAGAGTTTCCCCAGAGGTGGTCTTCTCCAGGTAATCATTTGTCTCCCGTAAAGGCATATCTTTCGGTCCTTTATCTTTGTTTCTGACTGTGTGCACTTGGGAGATCTGTTGTTGTTCTAGCGCCAATCTTTTGCCTTACATGCTGTCCTCCAATCATTTCCTCCCTTAGGATTTGGATGTAGATGAGGTGTACCCATACCTGCTCTCAGGCTATCCCTTTGGTCTTCGTCCTTTGTTGGTTGTGGCTTACCCTTTCCATTCTCCCACGGCTAGCCCCTGTACTTCCTTTTATTGATAGGACCTTGGTATCGTACCCCTTCTTGTGGTGTGACTGTGATTTGCATTGTAACTCGTGTTTAAAAGGTGGCCTAACGGATTCGGCCTAGATCCTACTTGCCCTTTGTTTAATTCTGTGTCTCCAGCCTCGATGTGGTCGCCCGTACTTTGGCTGTTGTCATACTCCTTTTCCGCTAGTTGGGTACAGTCTATCCGAAACTGGCCACTTGGGATGTTAATCCATGTGGCATCCAATTCTGATCCTTCCATGTCAACCCCTTCATTAGCAATTCTATCCGCAAGTCCATTTGATGACCTGCGGACCCAGTGCAACTCCACTGTGATCCCTGTCTGCAAATTCTCCTGGATCTTCTACAGATAGTATGCCAAGCGCTAATGCCTTTGTATTTTTTCCACTTTGGTGTCGTTTTGGAGTTTCCTTACTGTGTTGATGACTAGCATAGAGTCGCCTTCCACTATTACATTTTCCATTCCTTCCCTGTGTAGTATCTCCAGACCTGTCTCCAGTGCTCCAAATTCCGCAATGTTGTTTGTTGAATTCCCCAAACTTCCTGTGTATAGTTGGATAATTCTTCCTTGATTGTCCCTGATTACTCCCCCCATACCGGTATGTCTCAGGTTTCCCTTCGACACCCCATCGAAATTTAGCTTGAGGGAGCCCTCTGGTGGTGGTTTCCAGTTGTGCTCCCCTAAACTTAGTTACGACACCCGTCTCACCTGATTGGGGTTGTGTCTTCCTTTCACTTGGGAAGCCTCTAGAATTATGAGATCCCAATCAGTGAGTTGCGCTCCTCCTATTGGGAGGTTGCGGCTCTGTACCATTTCCTTTGTCATGGATATTATTGTTTCCTTGATCTTTCCAACCGTCCAGCTTTGGTTCCTGAAGATGCGTCAGTCCTTTCCTTCCAAATTTCCCAAATGATCATGCCGGGGGTGAGGGTCCAACAAAGATTCACCTCTTCATTGTCGTTGTAGTTTTCCTCCTAGGTGTTTATAGTTGCGGAAATATTTCCTCTGATCCTATTAGACTGACGGAAAATGCCTACCGCCCAGTCCCATAATTATGTTGTGTAAGGACATTCATCCAACAAATGGTTCGTTGTTTCCTCCTTTTCTTCACATAGGTGGCATCTTGAAGGGCCTATGAAGCCTCTCTTCTTTAGGTTCTCCCAAGTTAGGATTCAGTTGTGTAGTATTAGCCACTGGAATATTTTTATTTTTGGCCATTGGGGGCTATTCCAGAGCTTGTCCCAATGATACGCTGCAACTTCTTGATCCTAGTTTGTTATGTAGTGGCGTACTTCTTTAAGATTGAATTCCCCTCCATCTTTTTTCCCCCATCTCAGCTGGTCATTTCCATTCGTGACTGCAATTTTCCTTCTCCCCAATTCCTCCTCCACTTCTTTAACTGCTACTGTAGTCTAGTCTCTAGTCTGTGGGTTGAGAGTGTTCCAGATTCTCCATTTGTTGCGCTCTACTTCTTGTTTCTAGTAATGGTAAACTTGGGTTTTGCCTTGAGCCATCATCTCTTGTTGGAGTTCCTCCTAGTCTAGTTGTTCCATTTTGGGTTCCTGTTGCCAGGCGTCCTCCCAGAATCTAGCAGTTCTGCCATTCCTTATTTCCCAAAAGATGTGTGTCTAGATCCAGGTCTTGTTGCACTAGGATAAGTTCCAGATGATTGAACCCTCCTTGGTGCCTCTGAAGCGGATTTTGTCTTGGTTACTAATATCTGAGGTGTACTTTTCCTTCCATAGGTTAACCCATGGCGTGGTCATTTCTTTGACCCATCTCCACCAGAGCTTCGCCCCATATGCGTCGTTGGTTACTTGTGAGTCGTGTAGCCCAAGGCATCCCTTGCTCTTTGGCTTACACACCTTCTCCCAAGCCACTAGTGCCCATTTTTTCCTTGTTTCCTCTCTGCGCCACAAGAATTCCCTTTGTATGGTTCTTATTTTTTGTAAAATTCCCTTGGGGGCCGGGAAAATTGACATCATAAATGTTGGGATAGCTTGCAGAACCGACTTGGTTAGGATAAGTCTTCCTGCCAGGTTGAGGGATCTGAAAGTTGAATTGTTTACCCGGTCTTGAAGCTTGTTGACAATTCCTTCCCACATTGACATCTTGTAGGCTTTGTCTGTTAGGGGGATGCCTAAGTACTTGGTTGGGAGGGTTTTGTGTTCAAAGCCCAAGATGTTGGCTAAATTCCTTTGGATAGATGGGTTGGTGTTAAAGAAGAAGATCATTGATTTGGACTGGTTTATCTCAGCCCCCGAGGCTTCCCCAAACTCATCTAAGATTCGTTTGTAGGCTTTCGCTTCCTTGACTATGGGCATGCCATGAAGTAAGGTATCATCCATGAACTGTTGGTGTGTGGAAGTTGGAAAATTCTCACAAGGTTTGATTCCTTTTATTTCCCCTATTGCGGTTGTGCTTTTTATGCTTCGACCGAGTCCTTCCATCATTAAGATGAATAAGAAGGGGGACAACGGGTCTCCCTGTCTGATGCCTCTCGTGGGTCAGTAAGGTTTGGTGGGGGCTCCGTTTACTAGTAGCGAGAAGCTTGTCATGGATACTAGGTTGGTTATCCATCGGATCCAATGCTGGGTGAAGCCGAAGGCTTATAGGGTTCTGACCATATAGTGCCAGCCGATTTTGTTGTAGGCTTTCGCTAGGTCCAATTGTATTATCAATCCCCCTCTATTCTAAAGCTTCAGGGTGTGGTTCAGTTCATGGGCTTGGATAATATTGTCCATTATTTGCCTTCCTTCTACGAACCCCACTTGCTCTTGCGACACCAGTGTGGGTAGTAGTGGTTTCAGTCTGTTGGCGATAACCTTGGAAATTATCTTATACACCACATTGCACAACGTTATTGGTCTGTAACGATCGAGAGTTTTGGCTTCATTTTCTTTGGGTATGAGTGTTATAAAAGTAGCATTTAGTGCTTTTAGGATGGAGGCTGACCTTCTAGAGTATTCTACTACCTTGTTGACATCCTATTTGATGACGTCCCAACAAGCTTTGAAAAACTCCACTGTGAACCCATCTGGGCCTGGAGCTTTTCCATTGGGCATTTCTTGGAGTGCTTGGTCTATTTCTTCCTTCACAATGGGTTTGATCAAGTTTTTGTTTTGTTCTTTTGTTACCAGGCGAGGGATGTGATGGGTCACCTTTTGTATGGCCTCCGTTTTATCCTAATTAGGTTCCTGAGCGATCTCGTGGAAGTGTTTTACCAGCGCTGTTTCGATGTTCTTATGGGACTCTCTTTCTATTCCATTTGGGTCCCTTATCTTCAAGATTTTGTTATGGGCTCTTCTGGCCATGGTTGTTCTATGAAATAACTTGGTGTTCCTTTCCCCTTCCTTTAGCCATCTGATCCAAGACTTTTGTCTCCAAAGAGTTTCTTCCTGTTGACACCTTTCATCCCATTCCTGGGTCATCTGGATCTCCTCTTTTTTCCTTTTCTCATTGTATCCCTCCAAAATGCAGGTTTCCTGAAGTTTTTTCATTTTTTCTTGTATGTTTTTCTTTGCTTGGTTTATATTCCCAAAGGTGTCCTTATTCCACTCCTTGAGCCTATATTTGATATATTTTAGTTTCTTGTAGAGTTTAAACATCCTTGTCCCTTGCTATGGTTTCTCTTCACTCCACCACTGTTTGATATTTTCCTTGAAAGTCAGGTGTTCCATCCAAAATTTCTCGAATCCGAAGGGTCTGTTCTTTGGTGTGGTTTGGAAGCCTGCTTCTAGTTGCACTGGTCAACGATCAAATCCCCCCCATGGAAGGATGTTGCAGTCTAAGGTTATTCCTTGCATAATGACTAACTCTGACACTAGGAATCTGTCGAGTCTTGTTGCTACATGATGTTGGCTCATTCGCTTATTATTCTAGGTGAAATGGCCATTTTTGGTTTTCATATCTACCATTTCCGTTGTGTCTATGAATTTTGAGAATTCCTCCTCATCTCTATCCAATCTTCTTGTCCCTCCTTTTTTCTCTGCGAGTGACATGATGATGTTGAAATCCCCAGCTAGGATCCAATGGAGGTTGTTGGCTTGATTTTTGAGGTCTGCTAGATCACTTAGCATTCCTCTCCTATCCTCTGGCACCTGGGGTCCATACACATTAGTGCATCAAATCTCCTCTGTGTTCCCAATGATTTGCATGTGGACCTTAATGGTATTCCTTGTCGCTTCAGTTGCTACTAGGATTAGTACTTGTGGGTTCTATAGGGTGAGGATACCTCCTGCCATTTGGTGGCCTCCAATGGCCACCATATTATACTTGCGCCATTGTTGTTGACTAATTGTTTCCATTCTTTATGTATTACACTTGGTCTCTTGGATAAAACAAAGATCCAGTTGTTCATGTTTAATCTATTCCTAAGGATTCGTTGTTTTCTTGGGCTGTTTAGGCCTCTTATATTCCATGTTATAACCTTCATTTTAAACATGTTGGGGGCAGTTGGAGAAGAGTTTTTTGATCTTACCCGAGTTTATCAGTAGCGCTCCAAGCTCCTGCAGGGATACACTATTGGATTTCCTGCCTTTTTTCCTCCATGTCTGTTTGGGTGAGAGTTGTGGTTGTACCTTGCCGGCTTTGACTCCTAGGTGTCCAATATCCCCATGTGCTCGCTTTTGGCCTCTAGCTTTGGCTTCCTCCCTTAGGAGGAATAGGTATTGGATGCGGTCTAGTTGCTCTGTTGGTACATTGTCCACTCCCTGTCTTTTCCATTTCTCCAGTATGTTCATGAGGTTTATCCCTTCCCTTTCCACCAGGTCTTTGAGTTTTGGATCTTCTGTGCCTACTTCGCTCGATGTCATTTCCACCTCTCCCTCTGCGTCTTGCATGGGGGTGTTGTCATCTCTGATTTCTCCTTCCATCGGAGTTGCACAACTTCCTTGCTCCTTCTAGTTGTTAGGTCGGTCGGTGGACTCATTTGGTGTTTGTTCTCGGAGTTTTTGAGCCATTACCGCATCCTTCTTGGCCTCTACCCCTTGAATGGTTTTATCCCTTCCTTCTGGACTCAATCGAACTTCAGGGTTATTTCCTGCCTGGGATTTTCTCTACCTTTTGTTGGCTCTACTTCTGGGGTTTGGTTTAACAAATCCATCCTCATCCTGCCATGGTTTGGAATTTTTCGTTTCTTTCTTTTTATTAAGAGGGAATTCCCTGATCAGGTGGCCATGCTCGTGGCATCTTCTACATCGGAAGGGGATTTGTTCATAATCGATGTTTTGGATCCATTCCTCGTCCTTGAATTCGAGGCATATCGATTCTAGGAGTGCTCCTGACACATCCATATCTAAGCATATTCTTGCGTAGGATGTGTATCTCCCTTTTAGGGTTGCTTATGCGGTCTTTATATATTTCCCCAGTTTATTCCCTATCACTTCGAAAGTGGAGGGTAGCCAGTAGTCTAAGGGTAGGGAGTAGAGTCTCAGCCAGACCGGTACCTTTTTGAAGGTCTCTTTTTCTGGGGAGAAATTCTCCTTCCATGGTTGCATGTACAGTCCTGTTGATGCATGGAAGTGTCAGGCTGCAATATTAACGATTTTAATGATCTGAAACACTAAATTGTCAAACCAAGGTAAGTAAACTTCGAGCTGCTACACCGTATGTGCGGGTAAGATTCTAATCCCTACTTAAAAACTAGCTTAAGAAGAAAACACAGACTCACTCTGAGAACTTGAATCCTAACGACTATCCTGAAACTTAGCATCTCCTATTTAATTTATCAATAGAAAACAATCCTATGCTTGAATGCTGGTGCTTCTATTCCTACTCAAAAGTGTGATTTCACAAGGCTATTCCACTACTACTTTTAATCATCTACCATCACCATTTCTGTTTAAGCCATGACAAAAAGAGTATTTCCTAGAATGCATGTAAACTGAACATCAAAAATGAATCTAAATCTGTCCATAGGAAAACAAAGAAACACCCTACTTACCCTATTGGTACTGGAAGCTTCCTCTGATTTAACTGTAATCTAACTATTCTAATTAAGCAGGGTAACTAACTATCTAACAAAGCAAAGTTCACTCAATCTCTAAGTGATGTTCGGATTGAAAACTAGAAGCCAAACAAACCACGTTCATACTCGAAACCCTACAGGAATCAGTCATGCGTTCAATACTCATCAACGTAAAGGATATCAGTATGCTGGAACGATTCAGTTGAAGAATAAATAAACACAATTTTGAATGAGTTAATTCTGAAACTTTAAACTATCATGTAAGCAAACACTAACACACTGAAATAACTAAATCTATGACAGGATAAAGCAGCGGCTTGCACCTGTTTGGCGGGCCCAACCAAACGGCACAAACGCTGTAGGGAATAACCAGAACCAACTATATCATTCTATGCAAACATGGTATAAACTTCACGCTTTATTAACTCAGAAGAAAATACTCAAATCGTATACCCGTCGAGTAACATAACGCAACAACAGTTTTTGTATTCAGAACATGTGTTCACGACATAAGATAATCCAACCCTTTCTCAGGAGTGATCTCCTGTTTATAACAGTCTAAAATAGATTGGAATCAAGTTTAAAATGGTCTTCACATCTTCGTGACACGTAGTGTCACGAAGTGTGAATCATGAAATATAACGACTCAGTTCTATCATCGTGCCTTTAATCATCATATGAGCGATGATCCCATCTGTCATGTGAATCTCTCTGTCTCCCATTCTGACCATAACGCACAGATCTTGAGCGGCTTCATTGGTATCTCCACGGGTACGAGTTGGTACCTGGTACTGGCAATCCTATTCCAAAAATAGAAGTGGTACCTAACCCAAGCGACATTAGTTTCAATATCAATTTAAAGCATCAAAATGCATAAGAATAGCTTGAAATGTAAAGATACCTTAAGTAGCCCCATTGAATGGTAGGGAGATGTCAATTATGTCAAAACAAGGCCAAAAGGGTGGTACTGGGTATAGAAACGAAGGTCTTTGGAATATAATATAGGCAAAAACATGATCAAAACTGGAGACCAACATGCCCCCACACTGAAGTCTTTGCCTGTCCTCAGGCAACAAAAGTCAAAGACTGGTAGCAATCAGAGGGTTGCAGTGGGTGCAACCAGCATTTGTAGCCTCTACTGTTTCTTCAGATTCTTGATTTCTTTCTTGAGGACTCTGTTGATTATAATAAGCTTTCTGGCAGTCCTCTGAAGTTGCCTATTCCTTTTGAAAATATCCTTATTCCTCTGCTTTAACCTTTCAATTTTGGAAAAGAGGTGAGTTACCCTGAGTTTCATGAGTTCATTCTCAGTTTTAATATGTCTATCCAATACAATGTACTCATGCAACTTCTCCTTCAATCTGTTATTATTGCTTTCTAGTTTCGCCACCATTGGTTTCAAGGATCGACTGGAGGAAATCTCGCAGTGGGTTTCAAATGTTTGATCCTGTCCTAGTTGTGCTTGAGGGCTAGACGCATGAGTAAACTCGTCTGGGCTTTGAGCAGGGGTGTGAACTCTATCGGAATCATGATTTGGACTGAGTTCAGGAGTGAACTCATCTGGGCTGCGTTCATAAGTGTCAACTGGATCAAAATTATGATCTGGACTGAGTTCAGGAGTGAACTCATTTGGGCTTCGTTCATAGGTGTTAGCTGGACTAGGTCCGGGAGTGGACTCTCTTTGCATCTGAACAGGGGTACCAGTTGGTACTTGAATTGACTCATTCTACACAATTCCTTTGGGCGTAGTAGCCTGCCGATTCGTTTTACGGTTTTTTTGAATGAGTTGGGATAGAGTCCAGGTCATTTCAGAGGGCTCTGGGGCCTCCTCATGACCATCCACACTTTCCAATCTCTCTTGTGGTGGGTAACTGGACACCGAGTTATCCATTCCTGACAATACACTTTTACATTTTCTTTTTGGATTCCTCCTAGGCTTGTCAGTCGACTCGGCTAGTTCCTCCATGTCAATTATGTTCTCGGCAGCTAGGGGAGAACTCAAGATTTCAATGTTTTCCTCTGTAGGTGTGGTGCCCTTCCCAGTTTCAGTATTGGTTTCTATTTCGTCATCAATTGGAGGTTCTGGATCAGGGTCCCCAACATAGTCTTTAGTCAGGGTTTTGACCCTCTTTTTCCTGGAGTTCAACTTTTTGCGTGGGGGAATAGGCTTGACACTCCTATCCTTAGACTGGGCACAGGCGAGGGTTTTTATAGTGAATAGGTCCCAAGTTTCTTGCTTCTTCGACAGTGTAGATTTAATCAATATTTTAACTACGCCAAAATGAAATAAACTCCCTCGAAACTCGTTAGCCTTTTGGACCTGTTCGGCCATCCTTTTTAAACTTTTCAATAAAAAGAAGGGTATGTTCAGCAGAGTACCTGTGAAGTGTAACAGGAGTCGGGCATGGCAGGGGAATATGATGGTATATCGACCCTCACACGTGAGGTAACGCTGGAGGATGGCCAACAATTGAGCCCACTATGGTTCCAACCACGACCGCGATGTTCCCTCGGACCACTGCGTTTCCTGGTACTGAGGTTTCAACAGCTGCGTACAGAGATTTTTATCAACCGGCTGTCCCTTTGTCCATCTTTGGCCTGTGGTGGGCAATTGAATTGCCTCTGAAATGAACTTCTCCGTGACCTCGAACTCGAGCTCGCCCACCTTGGCGGACCCACCCTCAAAATGTAGAGCAAATTGGAGCGTGATTGCATCGTTATATCCATCGAACTTCTTCAGAAATGGCTCCCACCCTGCTTGCTTAAAAATATCTCTAGTTGCCCCATACTCCGGGAGGGCCTCCAAGTCGGCGTAGGTCTCTGGTTCATGGCGATTTGCTACCATGGCTCCACTTGGTATTACAGGGGAAGTCTATAGGTGGGCAGCGAAGGTTGGATGAGGGCGACGAAGGAAGAGAATGTGATGAAGGGAATGGTTGGGAAGAAAATTATATGAGAATATTTGAATTGTCGTGGAGATAGATAGGGTGTCAGAAAATGATGAAGGTCGTACAAGGGTGTAGAGTTATCATATCCGAGTCAAATCGAACTTAGTTTCGGTAATGTGGTATATTTTTTTTTTGACATGAAATGTCATGGTAGGTTAGTTCATTAGGTACAGGTCGTGGAAATGATGAAACGTTATGGAGTAATTAAGGCACCCTTAGTTCAAACTATTAGTATGCAAATTAATACAGTAAATCAATACGAACTAAACATACCTGAGTTAAATTACCTATCCCATTGTTATGCAAGTCTTGCTGTAGAATTGTCTTTTGAAGTTAAGTCTGGATTTGAAGGGCGCGAAAATTGTAGCTGCTCTGGTCTTTCTGATGAACCTGTAACTGATGAACTCTGTGTTGGTACTGACTGGTACTAATGGAACACTCAGGAATCTGCAGAAGAATTTGAACAAATAATACCGTTTTGAGAAAAATTTCCTGTGTATAATAGTAGATTATCTGAGGATGACCCCTGAACCTGGCTTTTGTTCTGTCCTGAAAAAGATCAACTGAAATCATGTCTCCACAGCTTCAAAGCTTCACCCATGGTACAAGTCTGATTTATGTGAATAGATGTTCTGGAGTCGAACACAAACAAAAATCATCAGATTACCAGCCATTAATGAATGCTGTTAACCGATGCGAGATGACCCACCTGTGATGTCAATGGGCCTCAAGGTATCTACAGCACATCCTAGCAGGTACGAATAGAGGTGTTGGTGTCGAGTCACCTGTAGGATATATCAACCAAGAGACATTGGTGTATTCCCATGGCTGTTAGCAAAGACATCTGCCATTAAGGCATGCAGAGTCTAGGGTGCTAAATAATCTCTAACCTCTGCTCCAGATAAGGTGCTGATGTCGATGGAGTGAGATTTTTTGGAGGGTGGATCTTGACGTAATCCACATCATCCAACACGAGTGCAGATAGAAATCTTGCAGACATAATTTTTAGAACAGTAATCACTTACTTGTGGATTTTATGAGCCCAAGTTAGTACATGCTCATTGCTTCCTCATATTTGGAGAGTCTGAGGAAATGCCAAAGGAAGACTCTAAGGGGGGTTTCTTTCCCATAATAATTCACCAGGTCTGGTAAAGAATAATCCTTCCTGATAAATGCCCCTTTCATATTTTAATGAGCAAACAAGCTCGAATTTATTTGTTTCAAAATAAGTTAGTCATATTGATAAGAAAATCTCATGAAATAAAACAGTCTTACCTTCTTACCTGTTGTGAGTTCA
>ML795046.1:19720-34743 GCA_009831015.1 Picea engelmannii | reverse complement strand
GCATACTTTACGATTTTAGGTGTTTCAGAAATATAATTTGACAGCTGTCCTACTAGATGTATTGTGGGTGGATCTTTCTGTTTTCGTCCTAGTTTCTTAATGCAGAGTTCTTTGATGGTTTTGGCATAGATGGGAACATCTTTGATGGCCTATAATAATGGAATCTTAACACAGACATTTCTCAGTTCAGTCATAATGTCAAACTCAGAGTGTACAATTGGTTTTTCAAGGAGTAACCTCTCAGGAAAAGGAGGCGTTTTGGGAACCTGAGTTTGTGTGTTATGCTGTGATTTAGATTCTTTCTATTTTGGAATGATAACATCTTGCAGGGGTGTCTCATCTGATAAATTATTAGTAGGATCATCTTCCTGTTCTTCAATAATTACCTTTGGTGTTGTTTTTTTTATGGGTTGATTTTTATTTAAAATCTTTCCAGATCTCAGCTGTACTTCTTGTATAGAAATGGGGTTTATGTTGTAAGCTGGGTAATTCTGGAAATCAACATTATGGAGTGGTAGAGGTGGTATGTGGTTAGGATTTGGAATGGGTTGAGCGGGCAAAATGGTAGGACGTGGTGGATTCTGAGGCTGCTGAGGGTTTTGTGGAATGGGTGGCAACGAAGGTGGAATAAAACCAGGAAATAATTGTTGCATGTTTGGAGGATACTGCGTGTATGGATTCTGAGGGACTGGTACTGCATGCTGCTGTTGGTTATTTCCGAAGTTTGGATTTCTCCATCCCTGGTACCAAGTTTGAGCAGGGGCATTTTGTGAAGGCCAGCTTGGCCAGTTCCATGGATGTTTTTGTTGAGAGAAGGGCGGATAGTAGCTGGAAGGTTGTGGGGATGGTTCTTGGTATGCATTTGCATTTGGATTTCTATGTTGCCAAGGCTTCTTAGGTGCAGATGAAGTCCTTGGAGCTTCCCCTCCCTTGAATATTGCTTGCAATCCAGTTAAGGATGGGCAATCTTCTGTTTTATGATTTTCAGTACATATTGCACATACAGAAATGTTGTCCAAAGGGCATTCTCGTAAAGGATATCTTTTTCTGCATTTCGGGAAAAATATGCTTAGGACAGGGTTTTCCTCTTCCTGCTTCCTCTTAATCTTCAAAGTGTCTAACTGAGAGCCAATTGTTCCTAACAAGTCTGTTTTAAAATTATCCAAAAGGTTTCCCAATTCGACTTTAGTAACTCCACCAGATGTGGATGTTTTGGTATTTTTGTTGACCGGTTCTCTCACACTTTTTGTAGCTTTCCCTTTACTTCTTGAGTAAGTTCTATAGAGTTCACTAATTGTTTCAAAGTTTTTTTGATAAATGTCTCCTGAGGCCATTAAATTGAGAGTATCAATATATTCCTCCAAAACTCCTTTTAAGAAAAGAGTCTTGACTGCTTCATCCTGGAGATCATTATATTTAGATTTTTGAAGGGTAAAGGTAAATCTCTCTAGAAAATCCTCAAGGCTTTCTTCATCTTGCTGTTGCATTTTGAAAATGTCATTCTAGGAATCCTTGGTTTTGCAATAGTCCTGGTACTTCTTTAAAAATTTTGCCTTCATATCTTCCCAAGATCTAATGCTTTATTCTCCTAAACTCATGAACCAACGTAGTGCAGAATCTTTCAGGGTGGCAGGAAATAATTTTAGTTTATGTGCATCCTAGAGGTAGTTATAACTCCTGCATAGGATGTCAAACTCAAAAAGAAAGACATCTGGGTCCTCACTATTTTTCCCATGGAAGGTTGGTAGTGTTGAAAGTGGGATATTTTTCATATTGACATTCTGGACTAAATCCAGAATAGGAAATCCAAAGGTGGTTTCTGGTGGTAACTCATTCTCTGCTTGTTCTTCACCTTCGTTTTCAATATGGAGTTCTCCATGTAAGTCTCTCCCTCTTTCTCCCATGGTAAAAGGATTGCCAAGAATTGTATAAACAATCCTGTCTTTCTTTGGTGAGGGTGTGAAATCCCACCTTTCTGGATTCTTTTTGTCAGAAGCGTTGTCTCCTATTGGTCTTTTTGAGGATCTTATGGCCTTCGATGTCACAGTTGTAGTTGTTATCTGTGAAATTACAGAGTTAGGGTTCCTGAGAAGGGCTTGTATTTTCTCTGGATCAACTGTGTCATCCAGGGCTGGATCACCAAGATTTTGAGTTTGCTGATGTATGGTGTTTCCTGGTTCTAGGTTTTGTTCTACAGTTTCCTCAACCAGAATTTCAGTCTCAGTTTCTATCACTTTTTGGGTGGAGGTTTCTTCTTCTTTTTGTGGTTTTATATTTCTCCTAAATCTACCTCTAGGATCTCTATTTCTCATGAAGTCATACTAAATGAAAGAAAAGAAACTAAGATTGAGTTTCAGAGTACCTGTGATAACTAATATGTCGGTTTTCACCCCTTTCTGTTTCCACAACTCCTCTTACTATCAACCTACTAACATACCACACCAAACTGAGTGCATTCTAAAACTAATCAAGACAACTATCTTCTCACCTTTTAAACAGCTCCCCGGCAACGACGCCAAAAATGTCAGGCTGCAATATTAACGATTTTAATGACCTGAAACACTAAATTGTCAAACCAGGGTAAGTAAACTTCGAGCTACTACACCATATGTGCGGGTAAGATTCTAATCCCTACTTAAAAACTAGCTTAAGAAGAAAACACAGACTCACTCTGAGAACTTGAATCCTAACGACTATCCTGAAACTTAACATCTCCTATTTAATTTATCAACAGAAAACAGTCCTATGCTTGAATGCTGGTGCTTCTATTCCTACTCAAAAGTGTGATTTCACAAGGCTATTCCACTACTACTTTTAATCATCTACCATCACCATTTCTGTTTAAGCCATGACAAAAAGAGTATTTCCTAGAATGCATGTAAACTGAACATCAAAAATGAATCTAAATCTGTCCACAGGAAAACAAATAAACACCCTACTTACCCTATTGGTACCAGAAGCTTCCTCTGATTTAACTGTAATCTAACTATTCTAGTTAAGCAGGGTAACTAACTATCTAACAAAGCAAAGTTCACTCAATCTCTAAGTGATGTTCGAATTGAAAACTAGAAGCCAAACAAACCACGTTCATACTCGAAACCCTACAGGAACCAGTCACACGTTCAATACTCATCAACGTAAAGGATATCAGTATGCTGGAACGATTCAGTTGAAGAATAAATAAACACAATTTTGAACGAGTTAATTCTGAAACTTTAAACTATCATGTAAGCAAACACTAACACACTGAAATAACTAAATCTATGATAGGATAAAGTAGTGGCTTGCACCTGTTTGGCGGGCCCAACCAAACGGCACAAACGCTGTAGGGAATAACCAGAACCAACTATATCATTCTATGCAAACATGGTATAAACTTCACACTTTATTAACTCAGAAGAAAATACTCAAATCGTATACCCGTCGAGTAACATAACGCAACAACAGTTTTTGTATTCAGAACATGTGTTCACGACATAACATAATCCAACCCGTTCTCAGGAGTGATCTCCTGTTTATAACAGTCTAAAGCAAAAATACATAAGTTCAAACGGATCCCCGATCCGAAAATAGCTTGGAATCAAGTTTAAAATGGTCTTCACATCTTCGTCACACGTAGTGTCACGAAGTGTGAATCATGAAATATAACGACTCAGTTCTATCATCATGCCTTTCATCATCATATGAGCGATGATCCCATCTGTCAAGTGAATCTCTCTGTCTCCCATTTTGACCATAACGCACAGATCTTGAGTGGCTTCATTGGTATCTCCACGGGTATGAGTTGGTACCTGGTACTGGCAATCCTGTTCCAAAAATAGAAGTGGTACCTAACCCAAGCGACATTAGTTTCAATATCAATTTAAAGCATCAAAATGCATAAGAATAGCTTGAAATGTAAAGATACCTTAAGTAGCCCCATTGAATGGTAGGGAGATGTCAATTATGTCAAAACAAGGCCAAAAGGGTGGTACTGGGTATAGAAACGGAGGTCTTTGGAATATAATATAGGCAAAAACATGATCAAAACTGGAGACCAACAAGAAGTATGGCCCTCCTTCGAATACTCTGTCTCTGTTCTCCAGATTTATGAATACCATTGTGAAGAAAACTTTCGAGCCCAGGTGGAGCTCCACTTCCCCATTTGGCTTCTAGTGATATTTGATCCAGTTGCACAATGCTTTTTCTGTGGGCCATAATCCCATAAATTTGCAGATTAGTGCATGCACCTTCATCTAATCTCTGTAGAGTTGCGTCTGTGGATCCTCCAATAACACCTTGGGTATCAATGCTGCTTTGGGTTTGCATGGGTTACGTCCTCCGGTTCGGTTGGTCTGCGTTGTGTCTTGCGACTCGTTCTGAGTTTCTCTTGCTTCCTCTTCCCTGCATTCACTTTTCCCCTTGTTTCTTTCCTGACCTATTCCAGAGTCTGATCCTGAGGAACCTATCATTGGTGCCTTGAATACTCTGCCCCTTGGCCCTTTCCCTCTGTCCACCACTATTTGTTTGTATGAGGGGGTCCCCTTAACCCCTCCTCTGGTGCTCATGCTGCTCTCTGCAATGGCCGCAACTGTTCAAACCCTAGCTTGCGGTTGCTCCAAGAAACACGGTCCTTCGAATCCTTCACACTCTAGAAAAATTTCTATTTCCAGAAAAAAAAATTGTGAACAATGCTAACTCTTAATCACAACCTACAATATAATTATAATGTATTTGGTTATGTCTTTTTATTTGTGATCTTTACTCAACATAATATTTTTATTTAAGTTTAATGAAAAGCAATGCTAATTTTTAATCACAACCTATAACATAATTATATTGTGTTTGGTTATTTTTTTTTAATTTTTTATGTTTTTTACTTACAAGTTTTTCTTAGTTTTATGATGGAAATTTCATAAGTTGTAGGCGTAAACCTTCTCTCTTGGATTATAAAATTTCAAGCAATTGATTATAGTTGAAAATTGATTGTTAAAAAACACTAACATATATTAGTTTTTGCTTTAGACTAAATATCAAGACATGCAAGCCTCTCTTTGCTTAAAAGATAGAAACTTAAATGAATCTATACTAATTTATTATTTTTTTATGTTATGGTTGAAGTTAATTTTTTTTTTTTTTACATTAAATATTAGTTGTTCATTTTTATATTTTTAATTTATTAAAATTATACACATGACACATACATTAAACATTAAACATTAGTTGTTAATTTTCATATTTTTAATTTATTAACAATTATACACAACACATACATGTGAGATATCTCTTCAAGCCTTATTATAAGAGCATTTTGCTTCTTTCTAAGCAACAAAATTATGGTTTATCAGGGATTAACAAACTTGGAAAATTCAAGATCAAATCTAAAACGACCATGCTATAAAAGTAAAGTATTGATTCTTTGACAACTTTTCAAATGTGTTATTACTATTTAAAAATTAGTTGTATATGATGTGCAAAACATGAGTTGACAACTTTTCAAATGTGGTATTAGTAATTTCAAAAGTGATCCTCAAGAAGGGGAAGGGGATATACTTTTGAGGTTAATCATCACCATGCCTTCTTCAATTTTTTCTAGTTCTATGGTTGAAAATCATCCCTAATGTCTTTCAACTTCAAAAAAATATCAAAATTGACTTCCTTTCCTCCATTTGCATTGAAAACAACGTATTCTATAGATAAAAGATCATACTTTTTTTTTAATTTCACGTGTTTCCTATAATTGTGCCCATACTATGAATGCATCCTCCACAACCTACACTTATGTAATGATTTCATTAGTCACCACCATCTCTAAAAGCATCATTGCTTCTTAGTCTCAATAGTCAAAATAATCTTGGTCCACAAGTACTCTTTTTTAGTAATACAAATCCATCTACATCTAGATGTCTAAAATTTTTCTCAATCATCACTTCCAACAAATATCTATACTAGATTATGGTGATTGTTTGTTTCTTCCATGTGTTAAAGTTGTACCTATTGAATTTTCCACTAGACTCTAACATAAAATTTGTGAGTGGAGTGATATTACAATGGTCATTGTGAGTTGGTTTACCCCACCCTACACCTTTTAAAACATGCTCAAATTTTTAATTTAGGTTGTATGAGGAAGTTATTACAACTTGCCCAAACCTTACTTTCTCATTGCCCAATCCAATTAAATGTTGCTCAAACCTCTTTTTACATTGATTGAAGTTTGCTACAAGATTCTCGAGCTTATTTTCTTGTTGCCCAAAGTCTGTTACCTACCCACTATTGTTTCCAACTACCCGAACTTATTAACAATGATCTTGAACCTATTTCTCATTGCTTGAGCTTCTACCCATCCCCAAAAACATTTACATGCCTTATGTGACCATGCTTGTGATTATCTACTATTTCCCACAATTTGTAACACTACCTGAAAATGCATGTGCATGTGTTGTACACCTTGTCTTAGGGTGCATGTAATGTTGTTGCACACTTTTTGCACCTAAAAAGCATGTATGTAAGATGTTGCAGATTTGCTATGCCTTGAAAAACATGTACATAACATGTCACACCTATTTTGTGCCTTGACAAACATCCATGTAACATGATGTAACTTTTATGTGCCTCCAAAAGCATGCCAATGGTGTGATGTACATTTTATATGTCAAATAAGTATGCTAAACATTGTGGATTATGCTCAACCCTAGTTAAGATATGTTACTTTTGATTTTAAATGTTAAACTTTTAAGTTTTATAACTATTAATTTTTATTTGGAAAATTAAATTTATTGAATTGAGCTTATTAATTGTGGATTTACTAACTATCAATATGTGTAAATTTCTAGCTACTTAAAAAATTCAAGGTTAAGATGGATCTTTGCTAGTTTCTTGATTTTTACATGGAGATAAAAGTCAACTAATAAATTAAAATAGAAAAAAATGACATCCAATGTCTAATGTAAAAAACAAAGAGATAAAGACATGAAATAAAAATAAATAAAAAGGCAAACTAGCATATATCCATCCTAACCCCAAAAAATTTTAAGCAACAAGAAGTTTACACGTAAATTTTTTTCTAACCCCTTCGAATACCATATAAATATTGAGTTAAAATGATTATATGTTGGTGTCATTTCATTACTTCCCATTTTGAATTCATCCCCCTCTATTTGTAGTCTCCCTCATCCAATTGGAGGCTCTGGGTTTCTGGGTTTCATCCTTGACTAAGTGAAACGAGCTACACCTAAAAATATGAAGGTAGGGGTGAGAATGGACATTGAAGGTGGATATTTCAAGAATCACCCTCATAAAGGTGGAGGGTGAAAGTTCACATTTTTCTAATAAAAAAGTCCCAATTAATTATCAATAAAGGCATCAAGACTGCATTAGAACATAATCAATATAGAAGTGAAAAAAAACTAAAAAATATAAGAAAAATATTACATTCTGAGGTGGGAGCCAACATAGCAAAATAAGATGTCATGGTCACCAACAAAGCTAAATGAATGAGAAATTGAATCCATGAATCAAGATATAAACACATTCTTTGTTTGGGAAAGGGCTTTGGTACCAATGTAATGAAGAGAATGTAAGACTAATGAAGAGAATGTAAGACTAATTGCAGAAATTATATCTAAACAAATATTAAACACAATTCAAAATAATATGACGATGTTTACAATGGTTTCTGACTATATACTCATTGAATGTGTTGTCATGATGATTTCCATGGTGTCCTTTTGGAGTATGATCCAACTTGTATTATTATGTTATTAAAATATACTTATTATTATGTTTGACCTGATCTTTAGCTTAGTATTTTGTTTGTTTTACCTGATATTAAAACTCAATATATAACCTATTCTTTCACAAATTTAGTTTTTCAATTTACCTGAATTTGAGATCGCAAGTTTCCTTTTATTGTTGTTTTCCCCTCATTTTTTTTTGCCTACTTTGTAGCAAAGGCACTTTCAAAAGTGTTATTGTTGCTTCAAATCTATTTCTTCCACCTTTCCTTTGCTTCAAATCTATTTCTTCCACAAAATTTTCATAATAAAGGGGACATGTTTTAGGTAATCAATATCATATTTTATTCAATTACATTATGTTCAATCTCTAACCGTCGGTCCTTGATTTCTTTCAATTTCAACAAATGATAAAAAAAAATTGTTCCTTTCCTCCATTTTCATTAAAAACAACAAATATTTTAAATGAAGACTTCACCTTTGTCTAAAGTTTGATGCATTTCCCCCAACAAATATTTTAAATGAAGACTTCACCTTTGTCTAAAGTTTGATGCATTTCCCATTGTCTTGTCAATATTTTAGATGAAAACCTCACCTTTGTCTAAAGTTTCATGCATTTCCCATTGCCATGTCTCTAATAAGCCTCTAAATCCTACACTTATGCAAGCATCTCATCAGTGAATGATATCTTTACAAGCATCAATGTTTCCTAATTTAATAGTCAAAGTCATATTGGCCCATGAATACTCTATTTTCTAGTACTACAAATCCAACATTTTGTTGATCACCATTTCTAATAGATGTTTATACTAGAAACATGGTGATTATCCATTACTTCCATGTGTTGAAATTGTCCTAATAAATATGTAACTAAGATCTAACATAAAATTTATGTTTGCACCCCTACTAACAATGGTTACTATGATTTCAACTTGTTCAAAGTCATATTTTAGAGTCCCTGGGATTTCTTACAACTTATCCAAACCTTAGTTTCTCATTGTCATGTCTTTGTTCAACCTCTACATCCTACACTTATGGAAACATCTCATCAATGACTAATATATTTATGAGAATCAATGTTTCTTGATTTAATAATCAAAGTCATCTTGTCCCATTAGAACTCTATTTTCTAGTACTACAAATTCATCTCCATATGGTTGTCTGAACAGTTTCTCAATAACGATTTCCAACATATGTGTATACTAGAAAGATGGTGATTATCCATTACTTCCATGTGTTGAAATTGTCCCTAAAGTTGATCTAACATAAAAAAAAAATTGAGTGGATCCATTGTAATAATGGTTACCGTGAATTGCTTTAGCCCACACCACACCTTTTCCGACTTGCTCAAAGTCTTATTTTAGAGTCCTTGAGATTTTTTAGAACCTACCTAAAATTTAGTTTCTCATTGTCTAAACCTATTACACACTACTTGAACCTATTCCTCCACTACTCGAATTCTTCTACACACGGCCCAAGCCTATTTTCGTATTGCCCAAAGTTTGTTATAAATTAGTCAATATTATTTAGCTGCCCAACCCTATTACCAACTATCTTGGGCCTATTTTTAGTCGTCCAAAAATTTTCCTACGTGGACAAAAAATACATATGTAGCATGTTGTACCATTCTTATGCTAAAAAAACATGTTATAGCATTTTTGTGCTACTTGAAAAGCATGGAAAGAACATGGTAAACCTTTTAATACACCCCCAAAGAATGTACACTACTCCTGACACCTAAGATATGTTCGACAACACATGTATTCCAATAGAGAATGAACACCTTCAATAACCACTAACAAAACCAGATCAAAAATCAACACACCGATTTTTTTACATGGTAAAACTCCTATGGGGAAACATCCACAACCCCAACCAACGTGACCACTTGGAGCAATTTATTAATGTAAAAGAAAAATATTATAGAGAGATTTACAAGAGAGTTTCTCACAATCGATCATCGAAAAATTACCCTCCATGCTCTTTAAATAGAGATTATGGACCAATTAGGTGCTAAGCCATGGATCAATGTAGCTGTTAAGATCGAGTAGAATATGAACCGTCATATCCTCTATGTCGGGAACATATTGTGACCGTCAGATTACCTAACTACAAATGCATACTAATGCTTGCAAAAGAAACCCATTTTTACCTAATGACACATTAGACCAAGTTGAACTTAACTAACTCCTAAGTGTCTATATATCCTAACTTCACCCCTTAAGAACAACTTGAGATATAATTAAAGGATTTACAAAGGTGACACAATAGGAGAAGAAATGAGGCATTAGAGCTTATCCCTCCTTAATGACAACTTCCTAAGCTCATAACATATATCAAAGTTTGGAAAAATTCACTTTTGTAAGAGACTTTGTGAAAATGTTTGTAACTTGATCTTTTGTAGGGAAAAATAGCACTTCAATAACTCAATCATGGAAGAACTTTGTGATGAAGTGCATGTGTAACTCGATGTGTTTGTTCCATTGATGTTTATCTAGATATTTGGCGAGCTTGATGACACTTTGATTTTCGCACCATTAGGTGGTCGGATGGTGCCGCTGGAAGCCAAAATCTGAAATGATTTGTCGAAGCCACAAGACTTCTTGACTTGCATTAATCGTTCCTTGGTACTCTGCTTATGCTGAAGAAAGAGAAATAGCTTGTTGTTTTCTACAAGCCCAAGTGGCAGGTCCTTAACCAAGGCGAAACACATAACATGCAGTAGAATTTTGATCATCAAGGTCACTGAACCAATTTGAATCAATTAAACCAACCAATAAAGGAGTCCCACATGAGCTATAATGTATCTCAAACTGAACTATACCACGAACATACCGAAGTATCCTTTTAGCTACTTTCTAATGGATTTCATGGGGTGTTTGCATATATCAGGCAACAAGAACAACAATAAAGGAAATATCAAGATGGGTATGAGTCAAATATAAGAGGCTACCAGCTAATTGATGATACCAAGTGGCATCAAATCTAGGATAAGTACAAGTGGTATCAAGTTTGAATCTAGACTGGAATGGAGAAGGGGTTGGTTTTGAATCTTCCATGTGAATCTATGAAGAAGATCACAAGCATAATTAGACTAGGAAAGAAAACTTTCTTCCTTGGTTTGCAAAACTTGGAGGCCAAGGAAATAGTGCAAATAACCTAAGTCGTTCATTTCAAATTTCTTCTCAAGGCTCGATTTCACATGGGTCAAAATTTTAGGGTCACTACCAGTGAAGATAAGATCATCAACATAAAGAACACGGATTATGAGATGGATTCCTACTTTCTTGGTATAGACATTAGGGCCATAATGACATCTAGAGAAGTCGGTATTAAGAAGAAAGTTATCCATTTTGGCATACTAAGCTCTAGAATCTTTCTTAATACCATAAAGATATTTATTAAGGTGACAAACAAGGTTGAAGTCATTATAGACATATCTAGGAAGTTGTTCCATGTAGATTTCTTCTTTCAAATCCCCATGCAAGAAGGTGAATTTAACATTCATCTAATGGATCTCCCATTTATGTGAGGCTATAAGGGCTAGAACAAGGAAGACATAATTAATTTTCGCTACATGGGAAAATGTTTCATTATAGTCAATGATTTCAACTTGAGAGAATCCTTTGACAACTAATCAAGTCTTATGTCTTTCAACACTTCCATTTGATGCATACATATTTCTATACACCCATTTACATCTGACTAGTTTTCTTTCTTTCAGAAGAGGTATAAGATCCCAAGTATCGTTTTCCATTAAAGAACAATACTCTTCATTCATTTTTGTATCCCAATCTGAATGACCTGAAGCTTCTACAAATGTGTCTGGATCATGAGTCTCTAAAACTTGAGCCAAAAGAGAAGAGGCTCACTGGAACTGTGAACATGTTCGATGTCGATATGAAGGATCACCAACAAGATCACCAACTGCTTCTTGAGTTGAACGGACCCATTGGGTAAGTTGTGGTGCCGGTGCAAGTTCATGTTCAATGAACTCATGTGGAGGGAGGTGAGAAAGAAAAGGTGGATTTTTATCCTCATTGTCATCATCTAAAGAAGAAGAATAACCCATAATAGGAATAGAAGATGGCACAAACTCTAAATATGGCTCGCATGCTGAAGAAGGAACAAACGTCGAATTAGGCTCATAGGACAAGAGATTTTCATCAAATTTAACATCTCTTCTAATAATAATTCATTGGAATGAGGATGAGAAGAAGACTGTGACATTTGACATCTTCAGAATAACCAACATAAATACACTTCTCACTTTTAGGCTGTAAATCTTTCCTTTTCTCATCAAGAATGTGAGCCCATTCTACATTGCTAAATACACGGAAGTGCCTTACATTTGACTTAATTTTATTCCATGATTCTTCCAATGTTATATTTTTTAGATCCTTTGTGGGAGTGCGATTTACTATGTAATTTGCACAGTTAATGGCTTCTGCCCAATAATTAAGAATTAATCCCTTAGATTGGATCATACAATTAGCCATTTCTTTTAATGTGTGATTCTTTCTCTCAACAACACCATTTTGTTGTTGTGTATATGGGACACTGTGTTGCATTTGGATGCCCTGTGCAGTGCAGTAATTTGTAAAAGTTGCCAACTTAGTGAGAACTCTCTAGAGTTCTCGTTCTTTTATAGGTCACATTTTCACACTTGTTTCAAACAGTGGTGCTACCAGTACCCACCATTTTTTAGAGATGGTTAAAATTGCGACTTGTTTGAAATCACAACCTTGGCATTGCAGACAAAACCCTAAAATTGACCCTCGAATCGAAAAGTGATGCTACTGGTAGCACCACTTTTTTTTTTGGAACTAAAAATATGACCTAAATGAAACTGTGACCTTGACCACTGACACCACCGCAAATGCAATACTGAAAATAAACTCCTAAATCTAAAAGTGTTATTATTTTTTTTTTTTTTTGTATCTGGCGGAATAAAAAATTGGACGGGATAAACATATGACCTAATTAAAACTGTGACCTTGACAACTAACACCATCGCAAATAAAAAACTGAAAAATCGACTTCTAAATATGAAAGTATTATTACTTAATAATTTATTTACTAATTAATTTTATTTTTTTAAATAATTTACACTAACAAAACAAATAAATTGGGGAAAAAAACCAAATTCTTTTAGAAATAAGGAAGAAAACAAATGCAAATCAGAACTTTTTAATAAAAAAATTCAAAAAATGTCAAGTACCGCTAGCTCAATCGGTTAAGGTGTGGGTTTCATTTGTTAGGCGATCCGAGTTCAATACCCTTATGGTGAGTTTAGTTGGGAGGAGACACCCAAAAATCCAGCCATGTTAAAGGTTGGTACGGCCCAAGTCGGGTACGATCCTCAGGTGATTTTGACAGCTTAGATGCCCCTGGATTGTGGTTTCTTAACCAATAGTTAAAAATATTAGCCCCACATGTTACGAGCACATTTTTTACAGAAACAAATTCAAAAAATAAATTAAAAAAAGAGACAAATCTCTTTTTTTTAGAAGAATAAAAAAGACCATAAAAACTCTAAATTTACAACACAAAAGTTGAGGGAAAAAATGTGAAAACATAATTTCTTTAATAAAAATTTTAAGAAAAAAGCCTAAACTAAAAAGTAAATTAAAAAAATAAAAATCATATTAAAACACAATTATTTTTTAAAATTTTAAAAATAAACAAATCTATAATAAAAATTTAAAAGTAAAAAATAAAATAATAACATTCAAAGTTTAAAAATTTAAAAGTTTTTAAACATAAACTAAAATATACATATTAAAAAAAAATTAAGATATAATTAAAAAAAAGAAAAAAGAAATTTAAAAATAAACCAAAAATATAATAATTTTTTTAAACTAAATTTCAATGAAAATTTAAACATAACAAAAAGAACTTTCAAAATTTAAATAAAAATTGAAAGCATACAACATTCCAGTTTTTTAAAAATATTAAAAAAAAATGGAAGTAAAAAACAATTAAAATTAAAATAAAAAGGTACATGTTTAAAAAAAACAAAAGTAAAAAACAAATTTAAAAATAAACCAAAAATATAATAATTTTTTAAAACTAAATTACAATGAAAATTTAAACATAACAAAAAGATTTTTAAAAATATTAAAAAAAATGGAAGTAAAAAACAATTAAAATTAAAATCAAAAGGTACATGTTTAAAAAACAAATTTAAAAATAAACCAAAAATATAATAATTTTTTTAAACTAAATTACAATGAAAATTTAAACATA
Source organism: Picea engelmannii (assembly GCA_009831015.1). Lineage (NCBI taxonomy): Eukaryota > Viridiplantae > Streptophyta > Pinopsida > Pinales > Pinaceae > Picea > Picea engelmannii. The sequence continues at coordinate 20,782 of ML795046.1, read as the reverse complement.
ACAAAAAGAACTTTCAAAATTTAAATAAAAATTGAAAGCATACAACATTCCAGTTTTTTAAAAATATTAAAAAAATGGAAGTAAAAAACAATTAAAATTAAAATCAAAAGGTACATGTTTTAAGTTTAAGTATTTTTAATTTTTTTTTTTTTTTGGAAATGGTGAGGGGAGTTATTGCATCACACTAAAAAAAATAAACCAAATATTCCCTACATGCTTTATATACATCATGATATTACAAAAATCCCTATACCAAAACCATGGTTCATGTAAGACAATGTATCTCTAGCTTACATATGGTTCAAACTCTATTGCACCTTGGTACATTTTAAGGGATTGCTTAAAATACTATACATTAGATTCAATATTATTACCTTTATTTCCCCATTGATGTAAAATATGTTCATAACAAGGACTGAATTTGACTATCTTGGCTATACAATAAAAACAAAGATAGATTATATAGTTTTTACAAATAAGAACCTAATGAAAACTTTCTGGTGTCGGATGAGGAGGCATGTTGGAAAATCCTATGGATCTAGCGAACATATTTATTTCCTTTGTTTGATGCTTGGCTGGATGAGCTTCTATTGTAAGTAGATAAACTATGTAGTTATCTTTTCCTCGTTTGTATTTTATATCAAAATCATATCCTTCAAGCCATAAGCTCTAGTGTAGTACTCTGTTATTACCTTGTTCTAGCAATTTGTGATTTCAAAGCATTCCTTTCACGTGCTTTAAGTATGTTTTTATAGTAAAATGTACAGGCTTGAGAAATAACTTGAATATTTTAATAACTGAAATAACTGAGATATTACAGGTATGAAATAAATGAGAGGGGGAGTTTGAGGAGAACAGTTTAACCCTTTGCCCTTGATGTCAAAGGGGGAGAAATGAAAGACATATTGCCACCAATGACAAAGGGGGAGATTGTTGGAAATATGGCTACAGCAAAGATGACGCATTTGTGTTGCCGTATCTGTTCTTCTTAAACAATCGATTGCCATCAATGACAACCTTGATCATCTGCGTCATCTTTGCTGTAGCCATATTTCCAACAAT
>ML795046.1:0-10598 GCA_009831015.1 Picea engelmannii | reverse complement strand
AGATTTAGGAGTTGATTTTCAGTGTTGTATTTGCAGTGATGTCAATGGTTAAGGTCAAGTTTCATTTAAGTCATAGTTTTAGATCCAAAAAAAAAAAGCGGTGCTACCAGCAACATCACTTTTTGATTTAAGGGTCAATTTCAAGGTTATGTTTGTAATGCCAAGGTTGAGATTTCAAACAAGTTGCAATTTTAAAAACCTCCCAAAAAACGGGTGCTACCGGTAGAACCACTTTTTGATTTGGGGTTGATTTTGGTGTTTTTTTACCCAAAAATAGGCTTGAGTTCTCGTTTTGAGGTCACAGTTCTCGTTAAGTTGGTAACTTTGTGTGTTCACATATTCACCTCCATTATCTATTCTTAAACATTGAAGTTGATGTCTAGATTATTTTTCTACAAAGGCCTTATAGGCCAAAAACTTTCCAAACACTTCACTCTTAAGTTTTAAGAGGTAAAGCCAAGTGTGTATGGAGAAGTCATCAATGAAAGTTAATAAATAGTAGCACCCCAAAAAAGGAGAAGAAATTGGACCACATAAGTCACTGTGAACAAGTTGCAAAGGGGTCAATGTGTGCTAAGAGACACGTTTGTCAAAATTGCCCTGATGATATTTTTCAAGAGCACAACCAACACAAACACCATCTCTGCAAGAAACAAGAGGAAGACCAGTCACCATTTGTTGATTACATAGTTGTTGCAATGATCGATAGTTTAAATAACCCAACCACTCATGCCAAAGTTTTCTCAAGTCATCTTTATGAGCAACAAAAAATGATGGAAAAAAAAAGAAGATCCAAAGTTTTCAAACTTTTACAAACTGGTAATATCATTAGAAATTCTAGTTGCAAGAATATGCTTAGGATAATTTAATTTCTTAATTACAACTTGGTGAGGTGAAAACTCTATGGTTTTACCTTCACTAAATGAGTGATCTGATATACTGATAAAATATTGCAGGAAAGACTTGGAACATATAATACATCATTCAAAATGACCATTATCTACTTGAACTGTTCAAAACCAAACAACACTAAGAGATCTATCATCACCAACAAATATTTTCTTGGTGTTACATTCATTTAGATAAGAACACATATATTTATTCTTAGCCATATGATAAGATGCTCTAGAATCAATAAGCCATTCATCAGAAGAAGAAGTAGAAATTGCATTGAAGGAGAAACCATAAGCAAAAAGTGCATGTCCATGAGAAGAAGAAGAAGTAGAAGAAGAGGAATCAATATTGATGTTGTGCTTCTTCATTGTTGCTTCTAAGGCTGCCATCTTCTTAAAACATTTGGACTCCACATGACCATATTTCCCACAAAATTTGCAATTTATGTTAGTCTTCTTACTTTTGGATTTTGCTCATTTTCCACCATTAGGAGTGGCAGCTGGCTGAGAGGGTTTGAGACCCTTGTTTTTCTTGTTGTTGTGGCGAGGATGTTTCTTCTTGGGATTCTTGTATTTATCTTTTTGTTATGACACTAAGGCTTTGTTGGAGGTACCTGCAATGTTGATCACTCCAAGTTGCAGAAGTTTATCTTGATCTCTAGTCAAAGCATCGCAAAAGGACTAAGAGTAGGTTTTTGATAAGAATTCCCTTGAGCTTCTTTGGTGGCTGCTTAAAAGGTAGATACAAACACTGAAAATGCACTACCAAACATAACAATAATAATATATATGCAAGTATAAAAAGTCTACCTCCAAGTCAAAATCAATTCTTATCCGTCCTCCGGCTTGTCTTTTTGCCTAGTGCTCCCTTGTGTGGTCGTTTTTGTTACGGCTCTTCTTGTGTTTCGTTACGACCGTTCGTGCGTTTCATTATGGCTCTTCGTGCATTTGGGCACCCATATTTCCAACTGGTCTTGCATTTCGTGAACCACATGTCTATATGATCACGCGATTTTTTTGTTGGAACCTTTCCAAACACTCACTTCAAATTTTTTGGAATTTACGACGGAGAATTTTTTGGGCGACCAAGGGCAAGGCAAGGCGAGTTGGCAAGAGGGGAAACCAAACGCAATGGAAGGCCAGGTGGCAAGATGGGTGCCCAAATTCACGAAGAGCCGTAATGAAATGCACGAACGACCGTAACGAAACTCACGAAGAGTCGTAATGAAAACGACCACACAAGGGAGCACCGGGCGAAAAGACTAGCCGGAGGATGGATAAGAACCAATTTTGGCTTGGAGGTAGATTTTTTAATACGGCCTCACCAAGGTCGGGCCCCCGAACGCAACGCAAGGCAAGTTGGCAAGATGGGCGCCTGAACACAATGCAAGGTGAGTTTGCAACATGGGCGCCCAAACGCACGAAGAGCCGTAACGAAACACACGAGAAGCCTGGCCAAGGTTGGGGACCAAGGGAAAGGCAAGTCGAGTTGGCAAGAGGGGCACCCAGACGCAATGCAAGGCCAATTGGCAAGATGGGTGCCCAAACACACGAATAGCCGTAATGAAACACACGAACGACTATAACGAAACGCATGAAGAGCCACAAAGAAAACGACCACAAAAGGGAGCACTAAGAAAAAAGACGAGCCGGATGACGGATAAGAAGCAATTTTGGCTTGGAGGTAGATTTTTTAATACGGCCTCACCAAGGTTGGGTGCCCAAATGCAAGGCAAGGCAAGATGGGCGCCCAAACCTTGGTGAGGCCGTATCAAAAAATCTACCTCCAAGTCAAAATCGGTTCTTATCCGTCCTCCGGCTCATCTTTTTTCCTAGTGCTCCCTTGTGTGGTCGTTTTTGTTACGACTCTTCGTGCATTTCGTTACTGTCGTTCGTGCGTTTCGTTATGGCTCTTCGTGAATTTGGGCACCCATCTTGCCAACTGGTCTTGCATTTCGTTTGGGTGCCCCTCTTGCCAACTTGCCTTGCCTTGCCCTTGGTCGCCCAACCTTGGCTAGTCTCCTCATGCGTTTTGTTACGGCTCTTCGTGCGTCTGGGTTCCCATGTTGAGAATTCACCTTGCATTGCATTGGGACACCCATCTTCTGAACTCGCCTTACGTTGCGTTCGGGCCCCCAACCTTGGTGAGGGCGTATTAAAAATTCTACCTCCAAGCCAAAATTGGTTCTTATCCGTCATCCGTCTCGTCTTTTTGCCTAGTGCTCCCTTGTGTGGTCATTTTCGTTATGGCTCTTCGTGCTTTTCATTATGGCCATTCATGTGTTTCATTACATCTCTTCATGCGTTTGGGTGCCCATATTACCAACTGGCCTTGCATTGCATTTGAGTGCCCCTCTTGCCAACTCCCCTTGCCTTGCATTGCGTTTGGGTGCCCATCTTGCGAACTCACCTTGCCTTGCGTTCGGGCGCCCAACCTTGGTGAGGCCGTATTAAAAAATCTACCTCCAAGCCAAAATTGGTTCTTATCCGTCCTCCGGCTCGTCTTTTTTCCTAGTGCTCCCTTTGTGTGGTCGTTTTCGTTACGACTCTTTGTGCGTTTTGTTACGGCCATTCGTGTGTTCCATTACGGCTCTTCGTGCGTTTGGGTGCCCATCTTGCGAACTCACCTTGCGTTGCATTCAGGCACCCAACCTTGGTGAGGCTGTATTAAAAAGTCTACCTCCAAGTCAAAATCGGTTCTTATCTGTCCTTCGGCTCGTCTTTTTGCCTAGTGCTCCCTTGTGTGGTCATTTTTGTTACGGCTCTTTGTGTGTTTCGTTACAGCCGTTCGTGCCTTCATTACGGATCTTCGTGCATTTGGGCGCCCATCTTGCCAACTGGTCTTGCATTTTGTGAACCACATGTCTATATGATCACGCGATTTTTTCGTTGGAACCTTTCGAAACACTCACTTCAAATTTTTTGGAATTTACGACGGAGAATATTTTGGGCAACCAAGGGCAAGGCAAGGCGAGTTGGCAAGAGGGGAACCCAAATGAAATGCAAGGCTAGGTGGCAAGATGGGTGCCCAAAATTGGTTCTTATCCGTCCTTTGGCTCGTCTTTTTGCCTAGTACTCCCTTTGTGTGGTCATTTTCGTTATGGATCTTCGCGTTTTGTTACGGCTCTTCATGCTTTTTGTTACGGTCGTTAGTGCGTTTTGTTGCGACTCTTCGTGCATTTTTTCTCCCATCTTGCCATCTGGCCTTGCATTGCATTTGGGTGCCCCTCTTGCCAACTCGCCTTGCCTTGCCCTTGGTCGCCTAACCTTGGCCAAGCTCCTCATGTGTTTCGTTACGGCTCTTTGTGCATTTGGGTGCCCATGTTGCGAAGTCGCCTTGCGTTGCGTTTGGGCACCCATCTTGCGAACTCAGCTTGCATTGCATTCCGGCGCCCAACCTTGGTGAGGCCGTATTAAAAAATCTACCTTCAAGCCAAAATTGGTTCTTATCTGTCCTCCGGCTCGTCTTTTTGCCTAGTGCTCCCTTTGTGTGGTCGTTTTCGCTACGGCTCTTTGTGTGTTTCGTTACAGCCGTTCGTGCATTCCGTTACGGCTCTTCATGCATTTGGGCACCCATCTTGACAACTGGCCTTGCATTGCATTTGGGTGCCCCTCTTTCCAACTCGCCTTGCCTTGCGTTGCGTTTGGGTGCCCATCTTGCGAACTCGCCTTGCGTTACATTCGGGCACCCAACCTTGGTGAGGTCATATTAAAAACTCTACCTCCAAGCCAAAATTGGTTCTTATCCGTCCTCTGGCTCATCTTTTTGCCTAGTGCTCCCTTTGTGTGGTCGTTTTTGTTACGGCTCTTCATGCATTTCGTTACGACCATTCGTGTGTTCCATTACGACTCTTCGTGCGTTTGGTCGCCCATCTCGCCAACCAGCCTTGCATTGCATTTGGGTGCCCCTCTTGCCAACTCGCCTTGCCTTGCCCTTGGTCGCCCAACCTTGGCCAGGCTCCTCATGCGTTTCGTTACAGCTCTTCGTGCATTTGGGTGCCCATGTTGTGAAGTCGCCTTGCGTTGCGTTTGGGAGCCCATCTTGTGAACTCACCTTGCGTTGCGTTCGGGCGCTCAACCTTGGTGAGGCCATATTAAAAAATCTACGTCCAAGTCAAAATCAGTTCTTATCTGTCCTCCGGCTCATCTTTTTTCCTAGTGCTCCCTTGTGTGGTCATTTTTGTTATGGCTCTTTGTGCATTTCGTTACAGCCGTTCGTGCGTTTCATTAAGGCTCTTCGTGCGTTTGGGCACCCATCTTGCCAACTGGTCTTGCATTTCGTGAACCACATGTTTATATGATCACGCGATTTTTTCGTTGGAACCTTTCCAACCACTCACTTCGAATTTTTTGGAATTTACGATGGAGAATGTTTTGGGTGACCAAGGGCAAGGCAAGGCGAGTTGGCAAGAGGGGAACCCAAATGCAATGCAAGGCCAGGTGGCAAGGTGGGTGCCCAAATGCATGAAGAGTCGTAACGAAATGCACGAACGACCATAACGAAACGCACAAAGAGCCGTAACGAAAACGACCACATAAGGGAGCACTGGGCGAAAAGATGAGCCGGAGGATGGATAAGAACCAATTTTGGCTTGGAGGTAGATTTTTAAATATGGCCTCATCAAGGTTGGGCGCCCGAATGCAACACAAGGCGAGTTCGCAAGATGGGCACCTGAACGCAACGCAAGGCGAGTTCGCAACATGGGCGCCCAAATGCATGAAGAGTCATAACGAAACACACGAGGAGCCTGGCCAAGGTTGGGGACCAAGGGAAAGGCAAGTCGAGTTGGCAAGAGGGGCACCCAGATGCAATGCAAGGCCAATTGGCAAGATGGGCGCCCAAACACACGAATAGTCGCAACGAAACACACAAACGGCTGTAACGAAACGCACGAAGAGCCACAACGAAAACGACCACAAAAGGGAGCACTAGGCAAAAAGACGAGTCGGATGACGGATAAGAAGCAATTTTGTCTTGGAGGTAGATTTTTTAATACGGCCTCACCAAGGTTGGGCACCCAAACGAAAGGCAAGGCAAGTTCGCAAGATGGGTGCCCAAACGCACGAAAATCTGTAACGAAATGCACGAGGAGCCTAACCAAAGGTAAGGCAAGGTGAGTTGGCAAGAGGGGCACCCAAATGCAATGCAAGGCTAGTTGGAAAGATGGGCGTCCGAACGCACGAAGAGCCGTAACGAAACGTACGAACGGCCGTAACGAAAAGCATGAAGAGCCGTAACGAAAACTACCACGCAAGGGAGCACTAGGCAAAAAGATGAGACAGATGACGGATAAGAACCAATTTTGGCTTGGAGGTAGATTTTTTAATACACCCTCACCAAGGTTGGGGGCCCGAATGCAATGTAAGGCGAGTTCAGAAGATGGGTGTCCCAACACAATGCAAGGTGACTTCTCAACGTGGGCACCCAGACGCACGAAGAGTCGTAACAAAATGCATGAGGAGACTGGCCAAGGTTGGGCGACCAAAGGAAAGGGAAGGCGAGTTGGCAAGAGGGGCACCCAAATGAAATGCAAGATCAGTTGGCAAGATGGGCGCCCAAACGCACGAAGAGCCGTAACAAAACGCATGAACGGTAGTAACGAAACGTACGAAGAGCCGTAACAAAAACGACCACACAAGGGAGCACTAGGCAAAAAGACGAGCTGGAGGACGGATAAGAACCGATTTTGACTTGGAGGTAGATTTTTTAATACGGCCTCACCAAGGTTTGGGCGCCCATCTTGCCAACTAGCCTTGAATTGCATTTGGGTGCACCTCTTGCCAACTCGCCTTGCCTTGCGTTGCGTTTGGGCGCCCATCTTGCGAACTCGCCTTGCGTTGCGTTCGGTCGCCCAACCTTGGTGAGGCCGTATTAAAAACTCTACCCCCAAGCCAAAATTGGTTCTTATCCGTCCTCCGGCTCGTCTTTTTGCCTAGTGCTCCCTTTGTGTGGTCATTTTCGTTACGGCTCCTCGTGCGTTTCGTTACGACCATTCGTGTGTTCTGTTACAGCTCTTCGTGCGTTTGGTCGCCCATCTCGCCAACCAGCCTTGCATTGCATTTGGGTGCCCCTCTTGCCAACTCGCCTTGCCTTGCCCTTGGTCGCCCAACCTTGGCCAGGCTCCTCGTGCGTTTCGTTATGGCTCTTCATGCGTTTGGGTGCCCATGTTGCGAAGTCACCTTGCGTTACGTTTGGGCGCCCATCTTGTGAACTCACCTTGCGTTGCGTTCGGGCGCCCAACCTTGGTGAGGCCGTATTAAAAAATCTACCTCCAAGTCAAAATCAGTTCTTATCCGTCCTTCGGCTCATCTTTTTGCCTAGTGCTCCCTTGTGTGGTCATTTTTGTTATGGCTCTTCGTGTGTTTCATTACGGCCGTTCGTGCATTTCGTTACGGCTCTTTGTGCATTTGGGAACCCATCTTGCCAACTGGTCTTGCATTTCGTTTGGGCGCCCATCTTGCCAACTGGTCTTGAATTTCGTGAACCACATGTTTATATGATCACGCGATTTTTTCGTTGGAACCTTTCCAACCACTCACTTCGAATTTTTTGGAATTTACGATGGAGAATTTTTTGGGTGACCAAGGGCAAGGCAAGGCGAGTTGGCAAGAGGGGAACCCAAACGCAATGTAAGGCCAAGTGGCAAGATGGGTGCCCAAATGCACGAAGAGCCGTAACGAAATGCACGAACGGCCATAATGAAATGCACGAAGAGTCGTAACGAAAACAACCACACAAGGGAGCACTGGGCGAAAAGACGAGTCAGAGGATGGATAAGAACCAATTTTGTCTTGGAGATAGATTTTTTAATACGGCCTCATCAAGGTCGGGCGCCCGAACGCAACGCAAGGCAAGTTCACAAGATGGGCGCCCGAACGCAACGCAAGGCAAGTTCGCAACATGGGGGCCCAAATGCACGAAGAGTCGTAACGAAACACACGAGGAGCTTGGCCAAGGTTGGGGACCAAGGGCAAGGCAAGTCGAGTTGGCAAGAGGGGCACCCAGACGCAATGCAAGGCCAATTGGCAAGATGGGCACCCAAACACATGAATAGCTGTAACGAAACACACGAATGATTGTAACGAAACGCACGAAGAGACACAACGAAAACGACCACAAAAGGGAGCACTAGGCAAAAAGACGAGCCAGATGATGGATAAGAAGCAATTTTGGCTTGGAGGTAGATTTTTTAATACGGCCTCACCAAGGTTGGGTGCCCAAATGCAAGGCAAGGCGAGTTTGCAAGATGGGTGCCCAAACGCACGACAAGCCGTAACGAAACGCACGAGGAGCCTCACCAAAGGTAAGGCAAGGCAAGTTGGCAAGAGGAGCACCCAAACGCAATGCAAGGCTAGTTGGAAAGATGAGCGTCCGAACGCACAAAGAGCCGTAAAGAAACACACGAATGGCCGTAAAAAAATGCACGAAGAGCCGTAATGAAAACTACCACGCAAGGGAGCACTAGGCAAAAAGACGAGACGGATGACGGATAAGAACCAATTTTGGCTTGGAGGTAGATTTTTTAATACGCCCTCAACAAGGTTGGGGGCCCGAACGCAACGTAAGGCGAGTTCGGAAGATGGGTGTCCCAACGCAACGCAAGGCGACTTCTCAACATGGGCACCCAGACGCACGAAGAGCCGTAACAAAATGCATGAGGAGACTGGCCAAGGTTGGGCGACCAAGGGAAAGGCAAGGCGAGTTGGCAAGAGGGGCACCCAAATGAAATGCAAGACCAGTTGGCAAGATGGGCACCCAAGCGCACGAAGAGCTATAACGAAACACACGAACGACAGTAACGAAACGCACGAAGAGCCGTAACAAAAACGACCACACAAGGGAGCACTTGGCAAAAAGACAAGCCGGAGGACAGATAAGAACCGATTTTGACTTGGAGGTAGAATTTTTAATACGGACTCACCAAGGTTTGGGCGCCCATCTTTCCAACTGGCCTTGCATTGCATTTGGGTGCCCCTCTTGCCACCTCGCCTTGCCTTGCCCTTGGTCACCCAAAAAATTCTCTGTCGTAAATTCCAAAAAATTCGAAGTGAGTGTTTGGAAAGGTTCCAACGAAAAAATTGCGTGATCATATAGACATGTGGTTCACGAAATGCAAGACCCGTTGGCAATATGGGCGCCCAAATGCACAAAGAGCCATAACGAAATGCACGAACGGCTATAACGAAATGCACGAAGAGCCGTAACAAAAACGACCACACAAGGGAGCACTAGGCAAAAAGACGAGCCGGAGGACGGATAAGAACCGATTTTGACTTGGAGGTAGACTTTTTAATACGGCCTCACCAAGGTTGGGTGCCCGAATGCAACGCAAGGTGAGTTCGCAAGATGGGCGCCCAAACGCATGAAGAGCCGTAACGGAACACACGAATGGCTGTAACGAAATGCACAAAGAGCCGTAACGAAAATGACCACACAAAGGGAGCACTAGGCAAAAAGACGAGCCGAAGGACGGATAAGAACCAATTTTGGCTTGGAGGTAGAGTTTTTAATACAGCCTCACCAAGGTTGGGCGCCCGAACGCAACGCAAGGCGAGTTCGCAAGATGGGCGCCCAAACGCAACGCAAGGCAAGGCGAGTTGGCAAGAGGGGCACCCAAATGCAATGCCAGGCCAGTTGGCAAGATGGGCGCCCAAACGCATGAAGAGACATAACGGAACGTACGAACGGCCGTAACGAAACGCATGAAGAGCCATAGCGAAAATGACCACACAAAGGGAGCACCAGGCAAAAATACGAGCTGGAGGATAGATAAGAACCAATTTTGGCTTGGAGGTAGATTTTTTAATACGGCCTCACCAAGGTTGGGCGCCTGAACACAACGCAAGCCGAGTTCGCAAGATGGGTGCCCAAACGCAAAGCAAGGCGACTTCACAACATGGGCACCCAAATGCATGAAGAGTCGTAACGAAACACACGAGGAGCTTGGCCAAGGTTAGGTGACCAAGGGCAAGGCAAGGCGAGTTGGCAAGAGGGGCACCCAAATGCAATGCAAGGCTAGTTGGCAAGATGGGCGACAAAATGCACGAAGAGCTGTAACAGAACGCACGAATGACCGTAACGAAACACATGAAGAGCCGTAACAAAACGCATGAAGAGACGTAATGAAAACGACCACACAAAGGGAGCACTAGGCAAAAAGACGAGCCGAAGGATGGATAAGAACCATTTTTGGCTTGGAGGTAGATTTTTTAATATGACCTCTCCAAGGTTGGGCGCCCGAACGCAATGCACCGAACGCAATGCAAGGTGAGTTCACAAGATGGGCGCCCAAACACAATGCAAGGCGAGTTTGCAACATGGGCGCCCAAAAGCATGAAGAACCGTAACGAAATGCAACAAGAGCCTGACCAAGGTTGGGGGACCAAGGGCAAGGCAAGACGAGTTGGAAAGAGGGGCACCCAAATGCAATGCAAGGCCAGTTGGCAAGATGGGAGCCCAAATGCACGAAGAAGCGTAACGAAATGCACGAACAATCGTAACAAAACGCACGATGAGTCGTAATGAAACGCACGAATAGCCGTAACGAAAACGGAGGCGGATTTTATACGTTTTTTACTTATTTTGTGGCAATCATTACTGGAATCTAGTGATGTAATGACTTTGATGTAATGAGTTAATAATGACATAATTATTGGTGAAATTTTAATTTGAATTTTTTTAATGTATAAATTGATTTAGTTTTT
>ML795045.1:376837-387179 GCA_009831015.1 Picea engelmannii | reverse complement strand
ATATATATATATATATATATATATATATATATATATATATATATATATATATATATATATATATATATATATATATTATTTTTTATTTTTTTATTTTTATTTTGATAATATTTGTTTTAATGGTTACCTGTAGCATGGTTTGAATATTGATTAGGAAATTGATTTTACCAAATGTTATTCAACATAAATAAATATAGTTATTTTTAAATGTAAATTTTAACTATTTTAGAATTCCACTTTATTGATTTTAGTAATTTGTTCAATTTTTAAAATTTATTAAATGTTGATTTTTTCTATTTTGTGTTTTTTTTTATTAATAAATTTATGTAGTTTGTGTTTTTTTTTTAAGTTTGTAATTTTTTTAAAAATATATATAAATTTTTTACTATGTATTTGGACTCTCATAGTTAAAATGTAAAAAAAAAAATGCATCTATAAAAAATGGTTGATTTTCAAGGAGAATCTTCAAGGAATTGGTTGATATGCGAAAAATTGTCCTTTGTCAACAATAGGGGTTACCCTGATAAGAAGTCTCAATCAGATTCCTCACTATTTGGAATAGGGAATCCATCCAGATTTTGGCCTGACAACCATTTTTGGTTTTGGTTTTACTAAACTAAGACAACCAGAAAGTAAACATAGAACCAACAATGCTCCTGTCAAGGGCCCGACAAACAGTTCACACAAAGCAAAGACAACAACATGAATAAACAACTACAAATAGAGAATAGTCTAGCATTTGAATAATCATTTACAGTTCTACGCCCACGAAATTAGACAAATATTCTCCAAATAACATAAATAAGAATGCAACCATCATACATGAGAATAATCTACAATATGAAGTATGTTCTTACACAACTCAAGTGTTGAGAAAATGCAAAGGAATAGTCCATAATACATTCAACACGAGAATCAAAGTTCTTTAGAAAATACCTTGGCCAAACCAACTTCTCCTCATTAACAATTTCAGCAATAGTACATGAAATCTCTAAGGAATGCTCCTCAATTTTAGTTAACACTGTACTCCAAAAATAGTACAGAAAATGTACGATGCTCGAAGAGCAAAAACACCCTTTCTTTGGGTATAATTATAGTATTTATTGAAGCTCAACATGACCTTTGGCCTTTTTCTTTCCTCCATGACCTTTCATTTACCAGCCTTTGTCTTTATTCCCTTTGTAATGATGAGAACCAAAGACAATAGTTACATTTCGAATTTGTCCTCTAGCGTTGGTGGGACATCATAGATTCTAGCAATAGTGTGCCTCATCCACCGTAATGATTGGCCTAGGTATTAGGAGCTATGATCGTCATAGGTTTCAAGCTCCCTCTTCAGCCATTTGAGTTTAATTCCCTTAGTCGCTCCCCGTTGTTGTGAAAATTTATGTCTTCTTTAATGCTCTATTGTCCTTGGCTATAGATTGCATTGCGAAGATGTTGAGTGCGACCTCCTCTCGACATTGGTACCTAGCACCATATCAATATGAAATGGATTAGTGACCTCATAGTAATATTGAAATGAAGTATTAAAACCAAGCATTTAAACTCATGTAAATGAAACACTAAGTAATTGAGATTTCACATAAACTTCCCTGAGTTTGATCCTGACGTTTCTGCTCACAGTTTAGTTGCTATGTTCTCCCGAGGTTGTTAACATGGTGCTAGTTATTAATCCATAAAAATGTAGATAATTGGAGAGTAATTTATCACATCATATATATAGGAAGTCTAATATCTCAGAAATACCTTTCCAATGGTATAAAGAACGCGCAAAACAAACCTTCGAGTCAAAAGTTATGGCCAAAATATGAAAGACATTTTTATAGGGTCTTGTCCCTCTTTCTGAGGAGTTAGTGGAAACTCCTTCGGTTTGCACCGAAGGATTTTGTGGGAACTCATCATGTGGTTTCAGATGAGTTTGTGGGAACTTGTCATGTGGTTTCAGATGAGTTTGTGGGAACTCCTCTGGTTTGCACCGGAGGACTTTGAACGAAATCTTCTGGTGTAAACCGAAGGACTTTGAACAAACTCCTCTGGTATAAACTAAAGGACGTTGAACAAACTCAGAGCACTTTGAAGGAACGTTCAGAGGATTTTGTGGGAACTCTTCCTTGGCTTTCAGAGGATTTTGTGGGAACTCTTCCTTGGATTTTGGAGGAGTTTGAAGAAACTTTTAGAGGAGTTTGTGGGAACTCCTCCGATATGAATCAAAGATCATCAAAGGAACTCCTCCTATGTGTTCCAGAAAAGTTTCCAACAACTCCTCCTTCATGAGAAGAAAAAATCAGAAAAATTTCCAAGTTTCCTTTTATCAGCAAGAATAAATAAGAGCTTGAGTTTGAAAGTTCATAACTTTCTCATACAATGTTCAAATGAGGTGTCATTTTTTGCAACACAAAGAGAACATAGAGATGCTTCTATTAAGATAAATAAAGATTTTATTCAAGCATTTGAGTGGATACATGTTTAATGAAGGCCACTATTAATAAGGTTTTCTTAGCGGGAAATCCTTGGCGATTACTTTTTCACTTTCGGGTCTCAGATTTTGATTCTGTTAGTTGCACTAGAATCATAATCGCATATAATTTATGGTTGTCATGTTCCAAGGATGAAAAGCACACTTTGTCAAACACTAAAAAATTGCACTCAAAGGCATTGTTTAATGGAAGTTTGGGTCCCATTCTTGTTGTTTCTTTTCTTGAATATAGTTCTGTCAGTTCTTGTGTCGGTTGTGTTGTATATGATTTTAGCTCATCCATGAATTCTAAGTTCATGTGTTAGTAACAAATAAATATAAATATGTGAAAACAATCAATTTATGTTTGGGACACTTGACCCTGTTCCTAAGCTGGGAGGATCAATTTTATTCTAATATGCAATCCAGAGCCAATGCAAGTCTTATAGATGTTGTCGTTGATCCACCTGATGATGGATGATATTTCTGTGATCACGGTTAGTCATAAAATCAAGAAGCACAAAACATGCATGCTCGTGTGATATGTGTAATGAAAATTGTTGACAACACAGGCATGTTTAATTATGACTACAACATGAAGATCATGTGAGATATGCGATCAGTCACTAGTTAACCAAGCAAGCATAAAAATATTGATCATTAGAAATGATAGGAGCAACTAAAAGAAGTTGAGTTAGAGGAGAATAGAAGAGGTCCTAAGATGAAGGTGAGTTTTGTTGAAAGGGTCGATGTTGGTTAAAGAAAGAATATCCCTTTGATATCCTTAGTTTTGATGAGGGGCCAACATATTTTTTGTCGGCACATCGATGACAGAAGAGGGAAACCTGTCGACAAACAATGTGTTAGAGAGAGAGAAATGAACTTAGCTGATATGCTATGTATCGATGTAGAAAGAGGGAAATCGACGATGGTGTGTATTGGCGGGTCAAAGTGAGCATAAGAAATGTTGCAAATGGTAAAGTATGGAGAGCGAGTTGCGAGATTTTTGCATGAGAGAGTCTGGGAGACTGTTAAGTGGAAAATTTTAGTAAGGTGGGGCGATTTCTTCTCTTAGGAAAATATAAGAGAATAAATTAGGGAGGGTGTTTTTTCAGGAAAAAAAATTGGAGACACACTGGGAGAAGCCAAAATATCTATTAGTATTCCCTAACTTACAAGCAAAAAATGTAGAGGGTCATAAAATTACTTCTAAGATCAGAAATTCCAGAGATAATGTGTAATAATTACCTAAATGATTCCATTGTGGTGGGATCACTGGTGATGCTTGCATGTCATTTAGTGAAGCTTGTCTTCTGTAAATAGAGGATGAATTATGGTGAGATTTATTTCCTTAAACTACATCGACGATTTGGGTTGGTATCTCCACCATGAGGCTGATATAGGTTTGGGATAAATAAATATTTTTCACCNGTATATATATATATATATATATATATATATATATATATATATATATATATATATATATATATAATATGTGTTTCTCCACTACCCACGAGTGTCCATAGCCCTGATGGAGTCACCAAGATGTCACAGACCTTGATTTGTTTCCAATGAGCATCCATAACCTCGGTGGAGATATCTTCATGTCCCCAAATCTAGTCAAACTTTGCTTTCCATCCATTCCCAGTTTATTTAATGCATTCTTAGTATTTAGTGGATGAGGAAAGCAATGTCTTTTTATCCTAATAGGGGATGATTTCCAACTATTGAGATTTATTTTAATATTTGTTGCACCTGGCTACATGAAGTTATCCCTTTTGGTTTTCATCCTTTAGACTTTGACACTTCACCCTTCACGTGAGTAGTTGCTTAGTGTGTGGATGGTTTACCCGTTACATGTGATCTGTTCACCAGCCAATATGCAAGGATGACCATTCATTAACCACTATGTTAAACCATGGTTTGACTATTGTCAAAATATTCCAAAACATTTCTGATTTATATTCAAATAGAGATCCCTAATTCAGCTCATGACCTAGGAAAGAGATGCAATTTGATTTGTGCTTATTTCCAGTGCAAAGGTGCTTCTTGTAAAATATGAATGGAGGTGAGAGGTTTGTATTCCATCAAATATAATCATGAGTTACAATAAAAGTAGAAATTAGAGAATGAACTGTCTCCAATGACAAGATGACGAGGAATGATAAAGAAGAGACGTATTCAGAATTAGAGGATGAACTTGGACCAAAACCCATTGAAATTGAAACCTTGGATCAATAATAATCAAATATATGTAGTCAAAAAAGAAAGTAAACCGAGAAACAGATCATGAATGTAAGTGTTTCTAGCAGCTTTAAAATGTTTATGCATCCCAAATAACAAGAAGTTTGCAACCTCTTTAAAAGACTAATCCATGTGAAAGTTTATACACGTATCATTTTTATTCAGATGGGATTTTTTGCTAGTGCTCACTTAGAGTTGCATATCCCATCATGATTTTATGAAATCAATCATCTCATCCATGCAACATTGTACTCTAGGGAGCAAGGATTGGAAATATCTTACATTTGTGACCCATTATATGTTTTGTTCCGATCATGCATATATATTCATCCATCCTATGCCTCTCCTGATCCTAAAAACTTATTCTACAGTGTGACAAGTTCATCTCCTTACTAGTTCAAGTTGAGTGTGTGATACAAACTGTGCACTTGTAGATATATGGAGAAACCATGCAACATGCCTCATGATCGTTTTATTTGTCTTCCTTGAGTCATGTCCTTTTTTTTCAAGAGAGCATGAAATTCCACGAGAGGGATGTGCACCCAAATGATAAACACATATCACCAATAAAAACTAGTGACCGATGATTAGAATCTCTTTATTACCAATTTTGAACATCACTATTTGACCTATTAAAAAATCTTACTGACAACAATGTCAAACAAGACAAATATCTCCTAGAAGAACATGTTAGTGGAGATTTCACTCAAGAAATAGAACTGAAGAATGTATCTTAGCTATCATGGAACACTAAACCAAAAGATGAATCTTTGAATAGACGAGGAACCTTACCTGTTGGGATGTATGAAGTCACAATGTGAGTCTTACCAGTTCCCATTGCCAATGATCTCAGTAGAGAGGAGTAGTAAACTTAGCTTGAATGTCGGTATGTCAAACGGAGGCTCCCTTTGGGAAGCAAATGATTATTTTTGTAACAATCACTGGTTCTTCTCTAAATAAGTGTGTTTGAGATCTATTTGGTCAATCAATATTGTTGGATTACTAAGAGGGGGGGTGAATCAGTAATAGCGTAATTATAATCCTTTTTCTTCAAATGTTATATCAATGTAGAATTATTATCCAATAATGAACAGTAATAAATAAACAATCACACACATACACAGTACACCAGTGTTTTACGTGGAAACCCAAATTGGGAGAAAAATACGGAATGATTTTTCTTATATGTCTTGAAGAATTACATTCATTGGAAGCACCAACTTCCTTTGTTTTCCAGCTGCAACTGGAAGGAGGCTCCAACCCCCTAGTTTCTCAGGCTACAACCTGAGGGAAGCTCCAACTCCCCAAATATCTGGCTACAAACAGAAGGAGGCTACAACCCCCAATGTTCTTTATCTACAACCGAAAGGTGGCTCCAACCACCTTCCCTTGCCCCGGCCTGCCACCCTGAAGTAGAAGTAGAATGATGGAACCACTGTCACACTCTCACTGTGAGATATATCGTTGTAAACCTATACCAATAAATCTGAACTATGTATCAACCATGCATCAACCTGTACCTCAACCTGTAATCAACCTGTACCATAAAAAAGTGCATCAACCATGCACCAACCTGTAATCAACCTGTACCATAAACAAGTGCATCAACCATGCACCAACCTGTAATAACCCTGTACCATAAACAAGTGCATCCAACCATGTACCAAGTATGTTCCAATCATGTTTCAACTACTCATCAACTATGACTCATCAATATGTACCAACATAATCAACTATACACCTCATGTATGTGCCAACTCATCAACTACTTGTCTCAACCATGTACTCAACATATCCACAACCAAAATCCCTCATCAATTTTATCATCCAAATATGGTTTGTAGCTCTGTAATAGACCTGGTGTATATGATCGCATTCCTGCAAACCTTCTTTAACTTTAAAAACAAGAGACTAGCATTTTCATCACACTTTTCTTTAGTCTCACATGCCTAGTTTTGGATTAGTTAACAACCCTAACTTGAAGTAATCATAACTTTGAACCTGTAATGTATAAATATCTGAAATTGATACACAATGTTATAGAAAAAATGAGTTATAGAAAAAATGACATACCTTGCTGAATTATGGCTTATTCTAGAGAGCGACTTTGTAGACCGTTCCCTGCACAAAAAATTTGATGAATTGATCTGAAACTGATACACATGATACTAGAGACTGTACCCCAACCAACACATTTAGTATCATATAATTTGGATATGTTATGAATAAGTTATGACATTTTTACCCAAAACACCTGATTTTGACTAGTTTAAGAACTGACCACAAGCCCTATTTTCCACAGAGTGTAACTCCCAAAATACAATGACCCACAAGATGCATTTTTTACCACAGATACTTGGATATTTTTTCTCACTTGCATAGAAATTTCAGGATCTGAATCATTATAGAAAACAAGTTATAGCGAAAAATGGTGAGATGACCTATAAATAACATACCTTAGAAAGCACCATCAAGAGAATTCATCCTTCCTTGCATTTCGGCCTTCTTTTCTTCACTTTCCTTAGAATTTCGGCTTAGATATCCTTGGTTACCTCAGACACATATATATATCCAATATTCTCAAGTGTGATTCAAATGAGAGAGCCTTGCCTCTTATTTATACTCTTCAAGTAGCTTCCTTAAAAACATCTTCTAGGTCACTTGGCCCACTTTCTTTATTTTAGGGTTGGGTCCACTTCTAAATTCTCCATTAAATTTATTATTGAAATAATTTATTTTGTATTTACTTTAAATTATAATACACTCATCACTTCACTTTATTATTTACCTTTTAAAATCTCTTAAACCACTTTGATTACTTTGACCTTTTGGGGCTTCTAGATGACATATGAGGGTCCTCCAACTTTGTGGCCATAACTCTCAAACCGTGAGGAGTTATGTGATGTTCTACATACCACCAGAAATGACATGACATGTATTATCCATATAGAATAGTATTATCTGAAAATATATCATAACTCATACCATTACCCATCAAACAAACTTGGGTCCATTACCCAAACCTGGGGTCTCCAACTTCTCATGGCCATAACTCTCTAACCGTGAGGAATTATGTAGCATTCCACATACCACCAAAAATGAAATGACAAGCACTATCCATCTAGGATATTTTCCCTAACAAATTCACTTTCCTTCATCTTATTATTCCACAATTAAGCATGGGTTCTCTTACTCTACAAAGCGTCTTCCCGTGAGGGCCTTCACCATAAGGGGACCACTTTGGAGTTCATCCATATTTACTTCTTATAAACCATGACAAAACAATAATGAGTCATATTTACATCAAATACTATTGGGTCCATTACCCAAACCTTTGTGTTACGGGTCTTTCTTCAAGGATTGACATCAATGACAACCAACCTTAATCAACAATCTCCCCCTTTGGCATTGATGGAAACACTCTGATGCAACACTGAAATCATATCACTCATGCTCCCCCCGAAACCATGCATTTGTCCTCTGCATCTGATAAATCTGCTCCTCTTGGAACCATGCCTCTTTCCTCTGCATCTGATAAATCTCTCCCCCTTTGTCATCAATAGCAAATGTATCTTTCCATTTGGGGCTGCTCCCCTTGACAGACTATCCTCTTATGGTGCTTCCTCGTGTACATCTAAGACATATAAGATAAGCATTCAAAAAACATTCAAAAAGCATTCATTTTTGGAGTAGAAATAACTCCAAGTCTTTGGCGAAGATATTCAAATGATTCTCGTGGAAGTGGTTTTGTAAAGATGTCTGCCACTTATTCTTTTGTGCCCACATACTCAACTCTAATGTTCTTTTCTGCAACCTGTTCCAGTAGAAAGTGATACTTGATTGGAATGTGCTTAGTCTTGGAGTGCATCACCAGGTTTTTTGAGATACTGATGGCACTTGTATTATCACAATATATTGGAATGGGCTCATCATACTCAACCTGTATATCTGTCAAAGTTTGTTTCATCCAAAATGATGCTACTGCAATATACTTTGTCTCGGCTATAGATAGAGATATCGATGATTGTTTCTTGCTTATCCATGATACCAAACACTCACCTAAGTAGAACGTTGCTCCACTGGTGCTTCATCGTTCATCAATACAACCTGCCCAATCTGCATCTGTGTAGGCAATAAGTGATAGATCTTTTCTTTTTGGATACCATAATCCAAAATCTTATGTTCCTTTGAGATATCTAAAGATCCTCTTTACTGCTAAGACATGTGATTCCTTTGGTGCTACTTGAAATCGTGCCACCTGTCCAATTGCCTGCATTACATCTGGTTTGGATGTTGTCACATATAGTAGACTGCCAATCATTGACCTATATTGCCTCTGATCTGTAGACTTTGAATCATCATCTTTGCTTAACTTACCATTGTTTTGCATGGGAGTGATAACTAGTTTGCAATCTTCCATTTCGAACCTCTTTAGCATTTCTCTGATATACTTGGTTTGAGAAATAAAAATTCATTGATTGCTTTGATGTATCTGAAGTCCTAGAAAGAAGGATAGTTCTCCAAGTAACGAAGTTTCAAATTCACTCTCCATGTCTTTTGCAAATTTGTGGCTTAACCTGTCATCATCACTACCAAAAATAATATCATCAACATAAACTTCAATTAATAAAATATTACCTTGACTTACCTTGATGTAGAGGTTGTTTTCTACACTTCCTTTTCTGAACCCTGCCTACTACAGATACTTATCCAGTCTGGAGTACCATGCTCTAGGAGCCTATTTTAGACCATACAAGGCCTTCTTTAATTTACACACATAGTCTTTGTTCTCTGACAACTGAAATCCTTCTGGTTGTTCAATGTAGACTTCTTCTTCAAGTTCCCCATTCAGAAAAGTTGATTTTACGTCCATCTGATATACTTTAACATTTTTGGAGCATGCATAAGCTAAAAGAAAACAGATTACTTCCATTCTGGCAATTGGGGCAAATATCTCTTCAAAGTCGATTCCTTCAATCTGTGTATATCTTTTACATACCAATCTAGCTTTGTTGCTTGTAACCTGTCCATCTTCATTCACTTTATTCCTGAAAACCCATTTTTTGCCTATCACATTTTTATTCTTTGGTCTTGGAACCAATTCCCAAGTGTCATTTTTCTCTATTTGATCCAATTCTTCATCCATGGCCTTATTCCAAAATTCATCCTTGCTAGCTTTTTCAAAACAGTTTGGTTCAATTGTAGATAAGAGTGCTAGGTATGTTTGTTCCGGTGAACGGATTTTTCTTCTAGTCTCAACTCCTGCATATTTGTTTCCAATAATCTGATCTGAAGGATGATTCTTTTGTACTCGTTTGATAGGTGTCTTTGGAGATACTTGTTGAATTTGCTCTTCTACTTCTGTCGGATTCTCTTCATCTTCATCTTCCTCTTCTTCTTCTTTTTCATCTTCTTCTTCAAAAAGTTTTTCTATTGATTTGTTTTCTTCTTTCTTTGATTCTTGTCTGCCTGTTTCATCAATTGTTACGTTGACGCTTTCCACAACTTTGTTTAATCTTAGATTGTAACACTTGTATGATTTCCTTGTACTTGAGTAACCAACAAGTATTCATTTGTCCACACGAGAGTCAAACTTTCCCATTCTGTCATCTTCTCTTTTGATGTAGCATTTGCTTC
>ML795045.1:358547-371394 GCA_009831015.1 Picea engelmannii | reverse complement strand
GGGGACCACTTTGGAGTTCATCCATATTTACTTCTTATCAACCATGACAAAACAATAATGAGTCATATTTACATCAAACACTATTGGGCCCATTACCCAAACCTTTGTGCTATGGGTCTTTCTTCAAGGGTTGACATCAATGACAACCAACCTTAATAAACAAATATCCCCAATATTAGATATCATTTTGATTGAATCATCAGAGGGAAATTGAAACTTTATGCCCTACTCCTTGAGGTGTATTCTAGATGTGAAGTATGTTATTAAAAAGGATAGATGCACCAAAATTATCAAGCACACCCTCTATCATAGAGTAATAATTACTTCAATTATTTTGCTCAATAAACACCATTCAAAGCAAGGCTATGAACAATCGATGTGATTCTTTCAACCCAGTTTCCATCTTGGCCAAGCTGTAAAGTATTCCTTGAAAAGTACTCTTCTAACATCTTAGGGTAACTGACTATCCAAATATCAATGTCAGAGAGGATGTTGTTGAAACTAGTGAATCTTGTATTTGAACTTCTCAAATAATCCCCTCACACGGTTTCATTGTGAAGATGGATGAAAACCAAGGTTAAGCCAAGATTTTAGTAAACAAAAAAAATGAAAAAGATCAAATGAAAGGAGGAAATCTTTGATGAAAAGAAAATTAGACTAAAGCAAGCCATCATGAACTACAAACTAAACTAACCACACTTGGTGGTGTTTATTGAAGAAACCAAGACAAACCAAAATCTGCGCTACATAAGAAAAAAAAGGAAGCAAACACCTAAACTGTGATAGAAGAAAGGAAGAAAACTAATTGTTCTACTCCTATTCATACTCTATCCTACACTGGTTGAAATAAGGCTAAGTAAAAGAAAATCACCTCTTCAAAGAAACTCACCTCTTTAAACGACGTATTAGAGAAGCTATTGAAATCCGAAAACATCCTAGTAACCTAAACAAAGGCAGTGGATTAGAACTAAGCAAAAATTGGCTCCCCTTGATCCATAAAAAACAACAATAATCATTGGTAACTTTTTTATACAATACTATAAATTAATTTATTCATTAAAAAACCCTCCTAATCATGCCTATGAACAAAAGCTCATATTTTTAACATTAATATTAATATTAAAATCTAAGACAACTCAATAAACTCTTAAATATCTTAACTATGAACATAATTGATTAATATCTAAAATTAACCTTGAATTAATAAACATTTAGAATATAGAATAACATATGGGCAAACCCTAATAAATTAATAATTGACTTAATACCTAAAATTAAACCCTAGAACATAGTAATTAAAATGAGGACATAAACATTATTTTAATAATAATTAATTACAATAAAGACAAAAACAGTAAATTGATAATAATTCATTATAAACCTTGTAACCAAAACAACCAAAATAAGAAACCCTAATATTAACTCAAACAAAGAATTAATTCTATTAAATATTTAGTTTACACATCGACTTTAGATTAGTTAGAATATACCTCAACCATAAAATAACTTAAATAATTCTCTTAATACCTAATAACTAAACCCTGGAACATAAATAAAGATTAAAACCTTAAATTAATAACAAATTATTATAAACCTTAAATAAACAAAATAAGAAACCCTAAAAATCTTAACAAAGAATCTAATTTATTAAATAATTCTACCAAAAACTTAGCCGACACCGAAGTCTTTCCCACACTTCCAGTATCTATACCAGCTCTTCCCATCTTTTTAACCCAGTCTCATTGTCCTAAAGATGGATCTTGATTTGGATCTTAAACGTCGACAGTCTATTGACAAAAGTGTGGCTATTTCGATCAAAACCAAAAATCCCAACCACAAAAATCTCACTAATTAAAAGAATAATGTCAGTGCAACCAATCAAGTAACTCCAAACCAACAACCACATGTTCAGTAAATGTAAATTACAGAGAATGGAGAAGTAAGGGATAAAATATAAGAATAATTGATTCAAATAAATCTCTACTCAACATGTTAAATTCGGCAGCGTTATTGTTCATGGGAAATGCATACATGCAAGACTCCTCCAATCAATATTTAATTCCATCATTAAATTCACAATGATTATCAAAGGAATGTTCGAAGGAGATCGAAATTGAGTGACACACCTGGTGAGATCCATAAATGAAATTTGTTTGTAATGTGTTTTTGGGAGAATCTTGGAGTGGGTGGCATCGTTCATTCCAGGGGTCAAAGTAAGACAATGAATATCTGACATTGTCATCGATTGAAATCAAAGTGCCTTATTGTCCAAGTAAATCTCCCCGGGACCACATTTTACATAACCCATATGTTGAGAGGGGAGATGATAGTTGATAGTTCGAGGGAAACATTGAGTGAAATATGACTCCAAACTTTCTCCTATTACATCAGCAAAATCATGCGATAAGTATTGGAGGATTAAGATAGAGTCCAAGGATGAGTGATGCATATTCCCCTGAGGATTAACATGTGATTTTGGAGCAAATTTAGGTGATGGCACTTCTTGGATCAACTTGATGTTTCAAGTGCTTCATATGGTGATGGGTTTTCCTTTTGTTGTGATTTCCTCATGAGGATCCACAAACTCATTGTGCTATGCATACTTTATATTTTTTGTCGTTAACATTTCTGCCTTTAGATTAGAATTTTCAGATTGCACAATATCAACAAATCATCAATTAGTACTCACATTCAATCTCGGAACAACAAAATAGCCATAAAAAACTGATTCATCATGATTATATTGTGATTCGACATGTTCCAGAAATCCAAATTGCGAAGGATTGATAAGATTATGCATCATGAGTGTACTTCCATTAAGAGAGAGTGTTTGATTGCTCAAAGTTGGACACTCTTCTTGTTATGGTTTATCATTCAATGGTTTCATCATTGAAAGAGTGATGTAAATACTGCACTACATGATAATTAGGTAGTTTCTCATGTGGATAATTATCATCAAACATATTTGTGTAGAGTGAATGAATATCTTTAGATTTTGAAAATGACGAGGTTTCTTTAATAGGAGATTCATCACAGATAAGAGCATGTTCATGATTTTTTGAAGGTGAGATAGTAGATGGTTCACACTTCAAGGCTAAGGGGTTTAATATTTCTAATAAGGATCCCCCAATAGCTACATCACAGTGTTGGTCAGAGATCATGTACCATGTATCCTTCGTGGTCAGATCTAAATCTTGTGAATGAGAGATGATTTGAGTTCCTAGATCGTGCCCTTTGGGAATAGAAATGAGGTATGAGAACCAATCCAAGATTTATTGGTATGAGGGTTTGTCACTTTCAAGAAATTTGCAATAAATATGCATGACTTTTTACAAGAAATAATTCACAGGTTTGTTTTCGAGTCTGCGTATTTCTATGAGTTCATTAAAGAGTTCGTCATAAACATAATCTCCATGATAAACATTGAATATTTCCATGAATTATCTCCAACTATGAATCGATTTTACTGACAATGTTCTAAACCATGATTTAATCCTCCCTTCAAATGTGAGGATAAACAATAGACATATTTCATTGTCCTGAACAATATTAAGTTTATGTCGAGTGATGCTAAACTAATTAACATGTGTGAGTGTAGAGACATGCCCCTCATAACTGAATTTGGGGTTTGACAAGAGATTAACTGTATTGGTTGATATGTGCCTCGTGAGTCTCGAGAGACTCAAAGGGTCATCCCATACAAAGATATGGAAGGGAGCCATGGGCTGGTTAAAATTTAAGCTAAATAACTCCACATGGGCAAGCTTTTGATCTTTCCCTCCTTCTAGTGCCAATTCCATTTATGCAGGAAAACTCATCCTTTTTCAACAACAAGAGTTACCTTGGATAAGAAGTCCCAATCATACGATTTTGCAGGGTCTTTTCCCTCTTTCAGAGGAGTTAGTGGGAACTCCTTTGGTTTTCACTAGAGGAGTTTGTGGGAACTCCTCTGGTTTGTACTGGAGAAGTTTGTGGGAACTCCTCTAGTGGTTTTAGAGGAGTTTGTGGGAACCTCTCTGATTTGCATCGGAGGAATTTGAATGAAATCCTATGGTGTAAACCAGAGGAATTTGAATGAACTCCTCTGATATAAACTAGAGGACTTTGAACGAACTTGGAGCACTTTGAAGGAACTTTTGGAGGAGATTGTGGGAACTCTTCCTTGGCTTTCGAAGGAGTTTGAAGGAATTTTCGGAGGAGTTTGTGGGAACTCCTTTTATATGAATCGAATAAAAGGAACTCCTCTGGTGTGTTCTGGAGAAGTTTCCAAAAACTCCTTCTTCATTAGAAGAAAAAGTAGGAAAACTTTCTAAGTGTTTACTGGCAAGAAACAACAAGAGCTTGAGTTCAAAAGTCCATAACTTTCTCATACGATGTCCGATTGAGGTGTCATTTTTTGCAACACGGAGAGAACAGAGAGATGACTCTAGCAATATAATTGAACATTTTAGTCAAGTATTTGAGTGGACCTGTGTTTAAATAAGTCCATTTTTAACGAGGCTTACTTGGCGAGAAATCCTTGGCGATCATTTTGGCACTTCCGAGTCTCATATTTTAATTTTGTCAATTGCATTGGAATCAAAATCATGTATACTTTATGGTTGGCCTATTCTGATCATGAAAATTACACTTTGACGAATTCCAAAAAATTGCGCTCAAAGGCATTTTTTAATGGAAGTTTGGGTCTCATTCTTGTTGTTGCTTTGCCTGAATCTAGTTTCGTTAGTTCCCATGTCATCCATGTTGCATAGGATTTTAGTTAATCCATGAATGTTGAGGTCATGTATCAATACCACAAAAATATAAATTTGTGAAAACAATCAACTGGTGTTTTGGGAACTTGACCCTGTTCATGACCTGAGAGGACCATTTTCTTCTAAGATGCAATTTGGAGCCAACACAAGTATTACAGATGTTTCCATTGACCCACATGATGATGGATGATACTTTCATGATCATGGTTATTCATAAAATCAAGAACCACAAAACGTGCATGCTGGTGTGATATGCATAATGAAAATTGTTGACAACAAAGACATGTTTAATTACGACCGCAACATGAAGATCAAGTGAGATATGCGATCAGTCACTAGTTAACCAATCAGGCATAAAAATATTAATCATAATAAATTATAGGAGCTTGATTGACAAGAGTAGCGAGAAAATACTAAGTTGGAGGAGAATAGAAGAGGTCCTAAGAGGAAGTCAAGTTTTGTTGAAAAGGTCGATCTTGGTGAAAGAAATAAGATCCCTTCGATATGATTAGTGTTGATAAGGGGTCAACATATTTTATGTCGGCAAATCGGGGACATAAGAGGGAAACTCGCCGACAAGCAATGTGTTGGAGAGAGATAAATGAACCTAGCCAATATATTATGTATTGATGTAGAAAGAGGGAAATCATTGATAATGTGTATTGGCAGGTTAGAGTGATCAAAATAAATGTTGCATTTATGGTAAAGTATGGAGAGTGAGAAGGGATACTTAGTTTTGAGATTTGCACAAGAGAGTCTGGGAGACTTTTCAGTGGAAAAGTTTAATAGGGGGGGCAATTTCTTCTCTTAGGGAAAGATAAGAGAAGAAATTAGGGAGGGTGTTGTGTGGGCACAACAAAATCTAAACCAACAATTTTGCAAATTTGTTATCAATTTCACAATTTTATATACACTACGAGGAAAATAATGTTATAGAAGGTTTGAGTGGAGTTCATTCTCTCTTATATTTTCTAGTTGAGGTGGACGACATAGGTTTTTATGGAAGAAGGTGATTCAATGTGCTATAAAAAATGACGCACCTGTGAATAGAAACCAAAGGCACACATCCGTTAGGGAAAAATATAAAAGCATCCCCTAAACAATTTTCTATTTTTACCATCCACTAGTGATTTCCTCCCCTCCAAGAACCATTGTATATTTTCATTACACCCCTTCCTTGATGTCTAGTGTTTTTGAATTGTTAAATACTCCATAGGTTTTTTTTAAATCAAATTGAGAATTTTAAGATGCTATGGATGGAGAATAGAACTAATTTTTCACATATCCATGACCATGCCTTATTAACCACATAGAGAAAACTAAGTAATTTTCTTTGTTAGGCCTTATTTTCCGTTTTTTCTAAAGTGTAAAATTAGTTGTTTTTTTCATTTTGTATGTAAATGTTGATTGTGCATCTATACACATTTTTTATGCACTATTTTCGATGCAAGAATAGGTCATGTCAATGTAATGCATTTATTTTTGGGTAATGCACCACAACAATATGACACATCATGCACAATGCACCACGAAAATATGGCACATCATGCACAACTAATGGTGATCCATGTGAGGTGTTGCACATAGTTTGTCCTTTTAAAAGGAACACACTGGTAAGAGCTTTGAGGTGCATCCAGTTTGATTGGATTCACGCTCATCTTGGTGCACTAGCGTTGGTGTGTTGTACCTTGCATTGACAGTGGTGCATCTAATTAGTGTTAATGCACTAGTAAAGTGACCACATACAATGTGGATTTGACGATGCATTTTGGTTGGCTAGAAGCATTATTTTCAGTGTAGGCTATTATACTCTAGCATATGTACCAATGCATTGTTGTGTTGATGCATTTTCACATGCATTAAACATAGGTTATTTCTTCATCCTAAATTCACTAGAGAGAAGGGAACAATCAACCCACCTTAATTGGTAAATGTTAATAATATGTTTAACATATAAATTTTTAAGTTAAAAAATGGTAAATGTCAATAATATGTTTAACATATAATTTTTTAAGTTAAAAAATGTATGATCTATTTCTAGAAAATGATATTTTTAATCTAGAGATAAAGAGTGAACCACAAAATTGATTATAAATTTATATGTAAACATAATATATTTAACATATAAATTTTTAAGTTAAAAAATGTATGATCTATTTCTAAAAAATAATATTTTTAATCGAGAAATACAAATTTAGAGTAAACCACAAAATTGATTATAAATTTATATGTAAACATAATATGTTTAACATATAAATTTTTAAGTTAAAAAATGTATGATCTATTTCTAAAAAATGATATTTTTAATCTAGAGATACAAATTTAGACTTAACTACAAAATTGATTATAAATTTATATGTAAACATAATATGTTTAACATATAAATTTTCAAGTTAAAAAATGTATGATCTATTTCTAGAAAATGATATTTTTAATCTAGAGATACAAATTTAGACTTAACCACAAAATTGATTATAAATTTATGTGTATGCTTACCTCACCTAGGGATCAAGGTTGTTTATTCAAAAGTTCCTTTAAAATGTCTCAACACGTCAATGCATATTTCTCAAGATCCAATGCATCATTTGTCTCAATGCATCATTTAGAATATCGATAAAATTAGGAAATGGTTTACAAGGCATTCACGATCTTTGATTTAGTCCAATTTCAACACCCAAAAAAACTGTCTAGACAATCTTAGTGATAACACCCCTTATCACTAATGCAAATTTGCTTGCATTAAGGTTTAACTCTATTGGAAGTGTAACTAGTCTAGAGGTTCAAGGTACTAATCAGGTGGGGGTTATAACTCTAAACCCATGATTTCGTAAGGCATTTGGTTGTTCATATGTGCAAATGTTTCTAGCACCCTAGAATTTAGTTGGCATATCTATATAAGCTGGGTCCATATGTGTTCAAAATTTGACGAAAATAATATTAGATATTGAGAAACCTTGTCATTATTAAGAACTTTCTATTTGTGTAGAGGTTCTTCTCATAAGGAAAAGAATAAATAATTGTTCTTTTGCATATTTAAACAATAAAACCTAGTTGATTGCTTTGTGACTCTAAGTTAATATATGATATTGCTTGTTATTTGTCACCTTTTCTTCAGCTTCAATGTATTTGTGATGATCGATCATAATGACACTCCTCATATAGTATCATGTCGATGATAAATGAGCTAATGACCCAACACAAATATATATGTCCATCAATTGGTTGAGATTGTGCAAACAAATTGTAGACTTTGTTGACTCTAGATGGGGATATTACATAGGATGCCAACTCACTTTGCAATATATTTTTGTGATCCCTAATCCTTGAAATAGTAAGTTGGCTTGTGTTGTTTTTCTAAGGATTGTTTTAGTAAATGTCTCTCAAATGAGTGTATAAATTATCCTTAGGTGATTTTAATTAATATCTATTACTTTAGGTAAATTTATTAAAGGTCAATTGTAGTTAAGGTGAGGGAGTTGGTAAAAATGATGGACTTATCATCATCATTTTGTTTATTTGTCACCCTATTGTATGTTTCCTTAAATAGTTATCAAAATGTATAACTTTACAATGCAATTATTGCTATTACTTGTTTTTATTTTATTGTATCTCTTTAATCATGATATGTTTAGTAATGAGTGTCATAGTGATATTATGTATGCACATATGAAAGTAAAATGTTGACAACTATACATTAATATTGGATTTATATATTATATACACATTAGAAAGAAAATTCAAAGTATTGAAATTTAAATGCACATTGTAGCAATTAGATATATATGTTTTTGGAATTCAAATTCACAATTTTGGAAACAAAATTGACACTTTCAGATTTCGAAATTCACACTTTTGGAATTGAATATTGCACTTTTGGAATCAAAAACCAGATTTTTCAAATAGAAAATGCTCCAAATTCACTCTTTTGGAATTAAAATTCATACTTTTGAAAACCAATATTCACACTTGTAGAATCCAATTTTGCACTTTATAAAGGCCAACAATGACACTTTCAGAATTGAAATTCATAGTTTCTTACTCTAGATTTTTCCTTATTATTTCAAATTTAATGAAATTTTGTGTGTGACTTTCCTTCAACCTTTCTTGAGATTTCACAAGATCAAAATAGTTCCTTTCTAATGATGGTATCTACACCAACAAATTATCTTTGATTATCCTCTTCAATTTTCAATGGGTTTCCTTTCTTCTTCCATTTTTTAATGGAATTCCAGAACTTTAAATAACCAAATGATAATTTTTTGTCAAGTATTCGTGGATTAGAGAAACTATAATATAATGAGTGTGGCCAAAAGATGGATTATCCTAGGTGTAATAAACATGTGGCTAATGACCAGATCAGTCTTAGCTCTAATGCAAATGAAATGAACAATTCATTTATTGAATATCCAACATAAAAAGAACAATAGTTTGAAATCCATATAGCACAAATAATATAAATAATAAAGAATATGATATATCATAATAGATTGTATAATTTTCATTGACCTAGTGATGATCTATATACACATTGAAAGGTCACAAGGTGAAAGGTTATGATGAAGGGTTATGGCCCTTCGTGATATATTATTATTATTATTTAATATTTATTTATATTCATTACCTACACTAACAATGTGATGCAATAAATCCTCATGGGGTAGCATCCAAATTGCCTCATGATCTACCCCTAAAAGATCATGTTCAACACAAATAGGTGGAGGTATAAATCTCTCCCCAACTAAAGCAATTGAAACACTAGCCAATGTAGTTCTTGAAACACTAGCCAATTGAAACCTGATTTTCCCATGGAGAGGGAGATGTAGGACTACCTTGTCCACTAATGACCTTTGAAAGTTATAAAATATATATATAATAAATGATCATGAAATCAAACTCTCAAAATTAAATATATTAATAACTAAACAATAATTCCACAAAATACTCGTGTCCCAAACCTCCTCACTCTCAAATGATGTATGGATAGTCTAGGATGGAATCAGTGCACTGACAACCCAATGAATACAAGCTTGAATACCACAAGTTAGTATCCCCTCATGAGTGGATGGTGGGGTCCTTGTCAAAGTAAAAACAAATATTATTCATGTCAATAACAATTCACATATACAATTCAATAAGAACATAATTATTTATAACACATGACGCAAGTCTTTTCATGGGTTGGAGGAGGCACATGCCTAGACAATATGGAAGCATGATCTTGAGATTGTCTAGAGCTTTGTCCATTTCCTAGAGAGAACCCTCAATGTGTAGAAGAGGAATCTACATTAGATAATGAAGATGAATTAGATAGAGCTAAAATACTTAGATAAAGAAGTAATTAAGTTGGTATATTAGAATTCAAAAATAACATTTGATTTGCAAGAATCACAAGACTTAAGCTTTGGAAGAACAACAAATTCCCTCAAGTTTAATCAAAATGATCAATGAAGAAACATAATTTTTTTTATTAAGGGATATATTTGATTAATATTTGAATAGATATAGGATTGCAATTCATGAGAGGGATCTTATTTCTGAGTGAAGTTAAAATTTGTAATGGTAGTTAGTATCTAGGGTTAATAAATCTTAGTATAGGGCTCATTTTGTCTCCCTACGAGGGATTGGATTTCATAATATCTCATTATATTTGCATAGAAAGTGGGGTATGAGGTTAGTGTGTTGCTTTCATATCTACAACATATCATTACTATGATTTCATTGTCAAGAGAACTGTCATTTTGTGTGAACAATGGTGGAAAACAAGTTGATTGTCGGGTTCACTTGAACAATGTTTGTGGATCATTTGTGGGGTAGTATGCTTTGAGTTTTCTACCACTCCACTTGGTAACACGAGTGGTAATGATGTATTTTCAATGTCTCAACTACCTTATGTCTACACTAAGATGGTTCCCTAAGATGACCCTTCCCATTGATTTATCATGGAAAAGTCAACAACATGCGTTGCACCAACTTCTTATCATATCATGGATTTGCTTATGATATCATCACATATAGATCCCACAAAGAGAAATCCAAATTCCTATAGGCTAGTCGACACTTCAATGTAGATGAGAAACATGTTGGTACTTACTTAACCATGTGAGAAAATAGCCTCACCAAGGCTTTTGCTACTCATGTTGTCTTCACTTCCATAGAATATCTCATCAAGGATGTTAGTTAAGTATTCTTGCGCAACACTTAGAAGTATCCAATCTATATTCATTGGGTTATGCCACTCATGCTTATAGGAATCTTGGCCAACCATTTCATATGCAAAGTATTGTGCTACAACTAGTCATTGACATTGTGCTTCTTGACCTTTGTCAATCACTATTAATCATTGTCTTGTCCACATCAATCTTTGTTTCAATTCACCTCATAATCATGTATATGAGTATTTGAGACATAGAATTAGTGAGCCTAGCTAGAGGGTACTAGAGATCATATCTAACAATGACACCCTTAGTTGTTTGAGGCTCACAACTTGGAATATCGTTGACTTTGAGTGCATGCCTAATGGAGAATCAGGCCTTATATATGTTTTTTACAAAAAACCAAAGTTATTGGTTTTTGAATTAGATCATTGTTGCATAGTTATTAGCAAGGGGAATATCAAAGCACTACCCATGAGTAAGGATGAGGAATGGTTTCTAGACTAACTCTATGGATGGATTCTTCTATTATTGATAATGCGTATGATCCATTTGTTGCAGGTGATCCTAGTAGAATATTGTATTGGAACTAGAAGACCCTTGGACCCTTATTAATATTTGAATAAAACATTGGTGAAGAATTTGAACAAAGTGAATATATAGGGATGTTGGTCAAGTTAGTGAGCGTGATAGACAAATTGTAACACTTGTTTAGGGATTTTGGATATTAACTTTAGGAAGAAACTTTTTGAGATTCATGAATATTGTACTTGGTCCAATCAACCAAATGGTTTTGTGAGAGTTAATAAAGAACATTTGTATAGGTCATGTAGGCTTCCTCAGATCAACAAATTTCTTCTTCAGTTCAGCAGCATTACTGTAGCTCTGATACCACAATAATGGCTAAAGTGTCCTCAGAGACACACTTTTATTAATCAGAAAATAAATTACATAAGAAACTTTGCAAGAGTTTACACCCGAACAACTCAATACTCTTGCAATGAGCTATATATAAGCTAAATGTCCTAACAAACTTAAGATATGGATCACTTATTAAATAAACAAGTGTCCATTTACAATAAATGCTATCTTAAAATTCTTAAAACAATACTCCTATTTTAGAGCCTAAGATACGACACCTCTCTAGAGTCATATCTTTTACAACAATAATTTATTTCTAAAAGTCTACATTTATTAATCAAATATTCTAGATTATTAATTTAATATTCTAAATTAATAAACATTTTATTCTAACTTTATAACCTATGATATTTGTATTTTGGATGATCTAACATGCCTTAGGGCCTATTCTCCTGTTTATAAAAATAGGGACCTCCTATTGGACACACCTACCACACTTAGAGGGGGATGTGAAAGAGTGTGGGGATCTTTTTCCCAAAACTTCCCTCTTACACAAAAACTCCTTAGTTAACATTCAACATTTTCTCATTACTCATTGCTGTCATTTATAATTACTTAGATGTGAATACATATCAGCAACATATATCATCAACATATCATCAACAAATCATCTCCACAAGGAACACAAAGAACACAAGATGTATGTACAATTTTTCTTTTTATTATGGACTTCAATCTAGGGGTTTTTTAGCAACAACTGAATAGAGTACAACTCTACAAGAGCACTAGCTCTATATGCAAGACTCATCTTACATTCTCAGCACCAACTGAGATGAGGCAACAATCCTCAACAAATATCAATCTGTCAACATAAACAAGTGCATCAACCATGCACCAACCTGTGCCAAACAACCTGTAATCAACCTGTACCATAAAAAAGTGCATCCAACCATGTACCAAGTATATACCAATCATATGTCAAATACTCATCAACAATGACTCATCAATATGTACCAACATCATCAACTATACACCTCATGTATGTGCCAACTCATCAACTGCTTGTCTCAACCATGACTA
>ML795045.1:300802-354057 GCA_009831015.1 Picea engelmannii | reverse complement strand
ATTTGATTCTTCAATAGTTCCTCTATTCTTTTGGCTTCTTCAATTTGGGTCTTGAGATGGACAATAGTTTCAAAACATTTTCTAATCTCATCATCTACCTTCACATTTTCTTTTTCATTCTTTAGTCTTGTGATTTCTTCTTCTTTTTCTTCTAGTTGAGTCTTATTTCTCTCTTGGAGCATTTCCTTTAACATTAAGATGTACCTTTGAATCCTCCTAATAAACGTTTTAGTGTTATCTGAAAGATAGTTATAGTGTGTATAAAAATGATCACTTCTATATCTATATAAACCCTCTTCAATTTCCTTTTGAAGTTCTAATAGATTTTCTTCTATTCATTCCATGGGATAATTATCATCAAACTTTACACAAACTATTTCTAGATCATCTTCTTCACTTGAGAAAAATTCAACATCATCACATTTTGAATCAA
Organism: Picea engelmannii; assembly: GCA_009831015.1. Lineage (NCBI taxonomy): Eukaryota > Viridiplantae > Streptophyta > Pinopsida > Pinales > Pinaceae > Picea > Picea engelmannii. Next base: position 353,624 of record ML795045.1, on the reverse strand, counting down.
TGCAATCAAGAGTCTTTGGAGATTCTTTACCTTCATTTGAAGTATCTTCAATATCTTCCTTCTTGCCAACATCATCACATGATTCTTTTCCTTTAAAATCATCACATATGCAATCAAGAGTTAGAGATTCTTTACCTTTGATAATATTGAGGGAGTGGTCTTCAACATCTTCTTTCTTTTTTTTATATGTCTCCTCTAGCTTTAGCCATAGATCCTTGGCAGAAGTGCATTGTCCCATGCTCTCTTTAATATGGCTTGAAAGTCCACTAAGAATGGTATTGAGAGCCAATGCATCATTCTTCTTTCCCTCCCTTTGAGCTGCAAAATTTGACTTGTTCTTCAATGAAACTGATCCACCAATGGCTGCCTTCCAAATAGCTGCTCCCATTGTCTTTAAATACACTCTCATCTCTATTCTCCAAGTAGAATAGTTTTCCTCATCAAGGATTGGCATTTCATCATCTATTTGTGTGTCTATGGATCTCCTTCAATATTGTTAAGACTTGTAGTGAAGGTCTGCTCTGATACCAATTTTTGGACATACCTACCACACTTGGAGGGGGGGGTGAAAGAGTGTGGGGATATTTTTCCCAAAACTTCCCTCTTACACAAAAACTCCTTAGTTAACATTCACATTTTCTCATTACTCATTGTTGTCATTTACAATCAGTTAGATGTGAATACATATCAGCAACATATAATCAAAAAATCATCTCCACAAGGAACACAAAGAACACAAGATGTATGTACAATTTTTCTTTTTATTATGGACTTCAATCCGGGGGTTTTTCAACAACAAATGAATAGAGTACAACTCTACAAGAGAACCATCTCTATATGCAAGACTCAACTTACATTCCCAGCACCAACTAAGATGAGGAAACAATCCTCAACAGATATCAATTTGTCAACATAAACAAGTCCATCAACCATGCACCAACCTGTGCCAAACAACCTGTAATCAACCTGTACCATAAACAAGTGCATCCAACCATGTACCAAGTATATACCAATCATATGTCAAATACTCATCAAAAAATGACTCATCAATATGTACCAACATCATCAACTATACACCTCATGTATGTGCCAACTCATCCACTGCTTGTCTCAACCATGACTAGTTTTGGATTAGTTAACAACCCCAACTTGAAATAATCATAAATTTGTACCTGTAATGAATAAATATCTGAAAATGATACACAATTTTATTCAATGTGTTTTTTGCAATTTCTCCAGGTGGCACTACTTGTAACCTCTAAGAAAAGGTGTTATAGCAAAAACAGTATACCTTGTTGAATTCTGGATTATTCTAGAGAGCGACCTTGTAGAGCGTGCCCCACATGAAATATTTGTTTAAATGATCTAGAACTATTACATATCCTACTATAGACTATACCCTAACCAACACATTTGTTTTCACTGAATTTGGATGTGTTATGAAGAAGTTATGATGTTTTTACCATAAACACCTGTTTTTGACTAGTTTCAGGACTAGCCACAAACCCTATTTTCCACAGAGTGTAACTCCCAAAATACAACGACCCACAAGATGAATTGTTTACCACATATACTTGGGTATGTTTTCTCAATTCAATAGAAATTTCATGGTCTGAATCATTATAAAAAAAAATCTATAGCAAAAATGGTGACATGACTTGTAAATAGCATACCTTATAAAGCATCATCAAAAGAATTTATCCTCCCTTCAATTCCGGCCCTCTTTTCTCCACCTTCCTTATGAAATTCAACTTAGATATCCTTGGTTACCTCAGTCACCTATATAACTTCAATATTCTCAAGTGTTAGATACCAAAGATGCTCAAGAAGCTCTCCATCAATACTCCAAAAGATATTCTCACAAGAAACTCTCCATTGATCCACAAAAAGGATAATCTACAGGAGACCATTGCTATCTTATTTATACTTTCATCATCTAGGTCCCTTAACCCATTTTTAGGTCACTTAACCCATTTCTAGGTTACTTAACCTATTTTCTTTATTTTAGGGTTAACCACTTTCCATAGATAGAAAGTTCTCCAATACTTTATCATTTAAATATTCCTTCTTGATTTTGTCACCTTACTTTATCATTTTTTTATTTTGTCACTTCTCTTGATTATTTAAATAATCCACCTTGACCTTGTCACCTTACTTTATCATTTAAATAATGATTTCTTTTTTTAGGTCACTTAACCCATTTCTAGGTCACTTAACCTATTTTCCTTATTTTTAGGGTTAACCACTTTCCATAAATATTCCTTCTTGATTTTGTCACCTTACTTTATCATTTAAATAATCCACCTTGACTTTGTCACTTTACTTTATCATTTCTTGATTTTGTCACTTCTCTTTATTATTTAAATAATACACCTTGAATTTGTCACTTTACTTTATCACTTAAATAATGATTTATTATTTTAGGTCACTTTGACTTCTTTGACCTAGGGGGCTTCAAGCCTTCATGTGGGGGTCCTTCATCTTCGTAAGGCCATAACTCTCAAACCATGAGGAGTTATGTGACATTCCACATACCACCAAAAATGGCATGACAAGAAATATCCATCTAGGATAGTTTCACCAAAAATTTCCTTGATCTTCATCTCATTATTCCACATACAAGCATGGGTCCTCCAACCATTCTTCTAGGATAACTCAATCCGTAAAGCGTCTTCCCGTGAAGGCTTTCACCATAAGGGGACCACTTTGGAGTTCATCCATTTGTGCACCTTATCAATCATGATAAGAAAATAATGAGAGCAAGGGTCCTCCAACCATTGTTCTAGGATAACTCAATCTGCAAAGCATCTTCCCGTGAGGGCTTTCACCATAAGGGGACCACTTTGGAGTTCATCCATTTGTGCACCTTATCAATCATAATAAGACAATAATGAGTCATCTATACATTTTTCTAACAATGCATCATATACCAATGAAACCACAACGATCCATCTTCATCATGTAGCAATGACAACTCATTGATCCATCTTCATCATGTCAATGACAACTCATTGATCCATTTTCATCTTTGCATTCGCATCAAGGAAAATACATATTATATTACATCAATCATCAATCAATCAATCCTTTGACATCAATCAATCACTTGACATCCATCAGTCAAACCATTGGCATCAATGACAACATGATTCAACATCTCCATCTAGCTCTTTGTAATGATCCCAAGCCATTATGCAAGGATCATCACGGTTTTGGTGTCTTTTTTAAAAAAATTCCTAAGTGAGGTATTTTGTCAAACACTTTGTTGGTCTACTTGTTTACTTGTGTTTACTTGCTGAATGGCCTCTTGATTTCGGCCTTAGGGTTTACTGATGTTTTATATATGTGTATTGCAGTTATAAACAAGAATAGACAAACATGGAACATACCTCAACCATATGCAATAAGATAGACAAGCCAAAACATCTCAAATCTTCTTTTATTCATAAGATAGAAGAACCTGCTACAATGGAGATGCCAATCTGAAATGCTCAATAGATGACTATGAAAATAGATAATAGAGTTGCTACAAAAATCTCATGATAATACAAAATAATCCTCCAAAGGCTGGATATGAGATGAAGACCAATGCCACGTCCTACTGGATAGTTGAAGCTCCTCAACAATTCTGCCCTGGTGCCAAATATGTCCAATCACCTCAAGAAATATGCCAAATAGTAGATCGAGTGATGCTAAGAACAACCCAGGTGCCCGAATCTCCAAGATCCCTCTCAAACCTTGTAGATCTGAACTCCTCCATTGAGTAGTGTGCCCCATTGGATGACTGAAACCCTAATAATTCGGCCTCTCTCATAGAGACCTCCAACAACTCCACCAATCCACTAGAGTGATATATCGGGGCACGACAATGAATACCCAAGTTCTCAAATCATCAAAATACCTGCTAGATCCTTAGATCTAGCTACCCTCCAAATAATGGTGCGCCCTCCTCTTGGGAAATCATCCCACTGTCAATACAAATAAACCTGCCACTGAAATGCCTCCGGAAACCACCAAGAATGATGTTAGGACACCTGCAAGGAAAACCCAATACCTGGAATTCCTGAAATCACTTCTCCTCAGCTAGAATGAATACTCCCTCAATGGATGGTGCACCCCTCTTGCTGGAAACCCTCAATTGGTGTGCCCTCTCTTTATCTGCACATGAAACTGATGTAGAATTCTCCTACAACTGAGTAGATATGGAACTAGAATAGTGTGGGAGCGTATTGCATCTATGAGACCAAGATTAGGACAATTTAGATGGAATCTTTCACCACCAAATCATCCTCTAGGGTTTGTTAAGTCAAAACCCTCAAAACCCCCAATGTTGGGCTCACTAGCTAGAAGCCAGAAATCAAAAGATAATCATACATGAATAATAGAGTAGAGGCCCTTGCCTTCCCTTTATACTTTTTTGGCTCACCTTGTCCCTCCAAAGTGACTTTCATTTTATTAATATTTAATTAATTAATTAAATCACTTTAGTTAATTAATTAACATTTTTGCCTCTAAAAACCTCATTATCTCTCCTTATGGCTTCCCCGACCACTGAAAGTCACTTCTAGCCATCCCATCTTGTAGTGTTTCTCCTCCCGATTCCAATGAGATATTACACTGAGAGGTTCCTCCAAGTAATGTGCCCAAAATGACATCTTCAGTGAATTTAATTGACTTATAGCTCAAAATAGTCAAAATCATGGAAATCATTGGAATGCAACGGAACAAAAGCCAACCTGTGCGGAATGGCTCATAATGACGAGATATGATGAGAAATTCTAGTTGGACCTCACAATGCCTCTCAATAACCCCTGTACTCTCTATAACACCCATCTGGATACTTTGGTCATCATAAACCTCCGCACTAGGATGATGTCCCAAAGTGGGGACATTACAGTCCTCCCTGCTAGAAAATTGATTGTCCTCAAGCAATGACCAAAACCTCTCAAATAAAATACGAGGATCCCATGTCCACCTGTGGGATACATAGTAGAACCCCTCCAAAGATGAACAATCACACATGTTGCCCCCTGGGTCCCATATCAAGTCATGAACTACTAGCTCCTGGGATGCATAGTCCCGAAATACATCAACTCTGAAAGTCTCCTGTATATGACACATGGCCTCATCTCGGAATGAGTCCATCCTCCAAGCCTCTACCAAGATCCACATGGCCTCCATCAATTGCTCATGCTAAGGCCTGAATGAGGTGCTGCAAGACCTCCGTGAGACACACACAAGCAGTGCGCTCCTCTCAACACTGAAGCTCAATGGAAAGTTAGAATAACTTTCCCCTGCAATGGCCCACTCTCTCCTGTGAATTGGTGAAATGCCCAATCTTGCAATCCCTGGATCCCATGCTAATCTCTGTCAAAGATCCCCATGCTGACACTGTACTATGATGGCCCTGCCTGACTGCTCCCTGTATGTATACTAGATCCTCCACTCCTGGATCCTCAAGTTGAAATCTCTGTGGCCATTGGACCTGCTGTCCAGAAACTGTACCCATAAAAATGTCTCTATATAAGTAGTACCTGTCCAACCATCTCAATGCCCTATCATGATGATCAAGAGTGAAAAATTGCCTCGCTCCATCGAACAAATCCCTGCAGGCCCACTCCAAACTGACCCCTGGTGGAGTGTGTGGCTTTCGGGCGCAACCTGGGTCATCATGTAGTGAAACATTCGTCTCACCCATTGAACTCCCATATCCCATGGAAAACTTGGAAGTTTATCACTTCCAATCTCGTCTAACTGCTCCTGTGTGAGATTGATCACTGTTAGAGGCCCTCTGTGCTCATCTGCTATCCCCCTCATGCTGTTGTAAATGATAAATGTGTTGGAAAAGGATAACAAACATACCTATAGCTGACTTTAGGATTGGAAGGCGTCACATGATTTGGTCAATCCCAAGGATTCAACCAGAAGCTCATCCATCGATATCCATGATAGATGCTCTCCCGTGGTCATCACCGAATCCCAACCTTCCAGTACAACCGGAAGTAACTCCTCCATCTATTGGTCAACCAACCTCCATATATCATCTCTCATGCAACTACTGATATGCTGAAGGTGCTCTCTCATATCCATGTGCTGCTGGAAAGGAGTGGTATCTGCATGCTCCCCTAAGTGTGTCTCCTCCCTACAAGTCAATACACCCCTCTAAATCCCATCATACACCTTGACATGTCTCTGTGAGCTATCACTCATCACTGTATGCTCCAACATACTCATTTCATCTCTCGTAGACTCATGTTGCATCACATATCCTAGGTGTATTGCTGGATCAACCTCTATATGGAGATCAATTTCTCTCGGAACACAAATGGAAGTGTCCTCCCTCAACTGGTGCTCCTCTGCTAGACCACCAACATTCTCTAGCCATGTGACCAAAGGATATATAAGAGTGTCCACCAGGATAGATGAAGTGGATCTCTGAAGGATCTCCTCAACAATCTCCTCTGATATGGATTCTGATTCATGAAGGGATGTATGTGTGCCTCTCAAGAATCCTTGAGTGCTCTCCAACCCCTGAGTGAGTCGGTCCATCTCCAACTCCTTCTCCCTCAGAGCATCATGATACATCTCACCAATCCTCAATAGGTAGTTTTTGTCAGTCAATAACTGTTGGTAGTCGGTCCTCATCATCAATACTCTCTCCCTAAGAGTATGAAAGTCCTCCATGGCAATTCCCTCATCTGAACTACCATGTGTCACTGATGCTCTCCAACAGTAATCTGCCAGTAATGCATGCATGTCATCAATACGTCTAGTGGTTGTCATGATCATAGCCTCACTAACTCTCAACTGTCCTGCTAAGTGGTGTGACTCCTAATCATAGTCATGCTGAGGTGCCACCTCATATCCCTCACTTCCACTGTCATTCCTACTAATGTCAACTCTAGAGTCCCCAAAGACACTCTCTACATAACATAACCTATTGAACTACCCACTGTCTACTAAGCTGCTGGGTAATCCTATATGCCACCGCACCCCGTCACTAGATTTTATCTCCCCCTTAATCACACTGTATCCTGTATGAGCATTTGTATCCTCCTGTGCACTCAACCTGCTACTGTCATCTGTGCCTGGATCCCATAGAGATGTATCCAGACATGTGCTATGGTCATCCTAATTTCTAAAGAGTGCATCTTCATCACTGCAAGCTAATCCTGGAAGTAAGTGCTCCATCAACCTGTCAGCCTCTACAATCTTCTCAACTAATGGAGTCTCCAATAGTTGTGACTCAATCTCCTCAGGTTGATCTGTATGTGTAAGGTCCCCTGTCTGTACTCCCTATATCTCCTCCTGGATCAGTGGATCTATGTGTCTGGGGTGTGCATCCCTCAAACAAGGTTCATCAACCCTATCTAACATGCCACTGACCTCCTCATGTGACATGGCTATCAAGGGTGTCTGGAGGGATGACATATGTGTCATGACCATCATAGGGAGCTCATCATCTCTAGGTGCTAACACGTGTGAATCCTCACTAGTGTCACCACTCTGTTGAGGCGTAAGGTCCTTAATAGTATGTGATATGTCTGCTGAGACACTGGTGCTATCGTCCTGTCCATCCAGTTGTCTATCTACTATACAAGGGTCACTATCCTCCTCAAGCGTGCTAGAATCATCATCCTCTGTGCAAGAGTCACTAGCACTAGTCCCTGTGCAAGAGTCACTCTCATCATCAGACTGCTCCACATAAGCCTCAATCGGTCCATCCTCACATTCCTCATCATCATTGTCCTCTCGTACCTCAACAATATGCTTCTTACCCTTACCCCTACACATATGATCAGGTTCCCAAGACACCTTGCAATTGTAGCAGCATTGTGTGCTCCTAATGGGTGTGGGGTTTCTCTGTTTTTCCCTCCTAATGGGTGTGGGATTCCTCCCAAAGGTTGCTCTAATTTCCTCCCTTGCCTTGAGCCAACCTCCAATCTTCTTTTTGTTCTAACTAGGATTTTTATAGGATAGGAACCATTGGAATGTTAATAGCCCCTTGAAATTATTGATGGTTACATATTCACTTGCACACTCCTCAATCTTGTTAACAATATCCATATTCATTGTAACTCTGCTAATCCCCACTGGCTAGCATGAATCTAAGCTCTGATACCACTGTAATGATCCCAAGCCATTATGCAAGGATCATCACGGTTTTGGTGTCTTTTTTAAACTTTTCCTGAGTGAGGTATTTTGTCAAACACTTTGTTGGTCTACTTGTTTACTTGTGTTTACTTGTTGAATGGCCTCTTGATTTCGGCCTTAGGGTTTATTGATCTGTCATATATGTGTATTGCAGCTATAAACAAGAATAGACAACCATGGAACATACCTCAATCATATGCAATATGATAGACAAGCCAAAACATCTCAAATATTCTTTTATTCATAAGATAGAAGAACCTGCTACAATGGAGATGCCAATCTGGAATGCTCAACAGATGGCTATGAAAATAGATAATAGAGCTACTACAAAAAGCTCATGATAATACAAAATAAGACTCCAAAGGATGGATACGAGATGAAGACCAATGCCACGTCCTACTGGATAGCTGAAGCTCCTCAACAAATCAACCTTGGTGCCAAAGATGTCCAATCACCTCAAGAAATATGCCAAACAGTAGATCGGGTGATGGAAAGAACAACCCAGGTGCCCAAATCTCCAAGATCCCTCTCAAACCCTGTAGATATGAACTCCTCCATTGAATGGTGGGCCCCACTGGATGACTAAAATCCTAATAATTCAACCTCTCTCCTAGATACCTCCAATAGCTCCACCAATCCACTAGAGTGATAGATCGGGGCATGACAATGAATACCCAAGTGCTCAAATCATCAAAATACCTGCTAGATCCTTAGATCTAGCTACCCTCCAAATAATGGTATGCCCTCCTCTTGGGAAATCATCCCACTATCAATACAAATAAACCTGCCACTGAAATGCCTCTGGAAACCACCAAGAATGATGCTAGGACACCTGCAAGGAAAACCCAATACCTAGAATTCCTGGAATCACTTCTCCTCAGCTAGAATGAATCCTCCCTCAATGGATGGTGCGCCCCTCTTGCTGGAAACCCTCAACTGGTGCGCCCTCTCTCTATCTGCACATGAAACTGATGTACAACTCCCTTGCAACTAAGTAGATCTAGAACTAGAATGGTGTGGGATCATATTACATCTCCTAGACCAAGCTTGGGACAAGTTAGGTGGAATCTTTCACCACCGAATCGTCCTCTGGGGTTTGTTAAGTCAAAACCCTCAAAACCCCCAATGTTGGGCTCACTAGCTAGAAGCCAGAAATCAAAAGATAATCATACATGAATAATAGAGTAGAGGCCCTTTCCTTCCTTTTATACTTTTTTGGTTCACCTTGTCCCTCCAAAGTGACTTTCATTTTATTAATATTTAATTAATTAATTAACCTTTTTACCTCTAAAAAGCTCCTTATCTCTCCTTGTGGCTTCCCTAACCACTGAAAGTCACTTCTAGTGATCCCATCTGGTAGTGTTACTCCTCCCAATTCCAATGAGCTATTACACTAAGAGTTTCCTCCAAGTAATGTGCCCAAAATGACCTCTTCAATGAATTTCATTGACTTATAGCTCAAAATGGTCAAAATCATGGAAATCATCGGAATGCAACAGAACCAAAGCCAACCTGTGCGGAATGGCTCATAATGATGAGATATGATGAAAAATGCCATCTCGACCTCACAATGCCTCTCAATAACCCTTGTACTCTCTATAACACCCATCTGGCTACTTTGGTCATCATAAACCTCTGCACTAGGATGATGTCCCAAAGTGGGGACATTACACTCTTGAGCTCGATTGAGGTCAATACCTTGATCAAGGTCTTAACACTTGATTGAGGTCAAACCTCAATCGAGGTTTTATTTAATCCCCATCATGATTCAGGGTCTATTGGATCCCAACAAAACCTTTGATGGACAACTTGGCTAAGTGCTCGATCAAGGTATTGGAGGCTCGATTGAGGGATTGAAAATGCATGTAATGTTTTCATGTGTTTCCTTGCAAAAAAAATGTTATTAGGCTTCATGTGTACTCATTACTGTAACATTAGTATATATGACAGAATTAAATAATAATGAGGTGTCTTAGAAACATTCTAAAGTCATCCTATTTCTAAGAGGCACTTTCCTTCATATGACAACTTCCACGATGCATATTTAGATTGTCACCATAAGATTACAATAAAGATCTTATCTTCAATTTAAACTATTAATTATTTTTATGTGTTACTTCTTCCATAACATTTTCCTTGTTCATTGTTTGAATGTGCTCTTCTATGAGTCAAATCTACACTACCATTATGTGCTTCCCAAACTATGTGTTTCTTCTTCGTCTTCCTTATATGCAACTAAACTTTGTTGTGCATGTGTAATTATTGTACAACTTCTTTTCGTACTTTCACTCCAATTCTATCTTATCCATTTTCAATGCACAAGCCTTCTCTCTACCTACAATTTTTGTTTTCTAAGATGATCTTTAATTACTCTACATGGGACCTCAAATATTGTGAAAAGGACTGAAGAATTATGAACTAGCACAAATATAAATAAAAAAATCCCATTCTTGGCATCCCTTTTCTACCCATTCCCCCCCAAAATCTGAACAAAATTTAATTTTCCATCGTTGAAAAGGTAAATTTCATTTGATAATATTGCATACTATAGGTGCCTTGGGGTTTTTTAGGCCTCTGAATCCATCTTTGACATCACCAACATATTATTTGTTGATTTTTGTATGTTTTGGATTGTATTTATTAGGCCGTATTCAAATATGCATTATTAGAAAAGTCAAAATTATTAACTTGTTGTCTGAATTGAAAACTTATTACTAGACCTAGACATACCTATATAAAGATACCAAAAGAATTTAAATTGTAATTTAAACTTTAGGTTGCTCATGTGGAAAGAGAGTGCTCTTTCTTGTTTAGTATTGAGTCAAAATATTACAAATTTTAAAAAGATTTTTAAGAACAACATGGTATTTTTCTATGTCACCCCAAGTTGTGATGAATTTGAATGACACTTTTGAACATATTTTTTGAATGTTGTGTATGAATTTTTTTAAATATCCTAATTGAATTTTGATAACACTATCATAGATAAGGATTTGGAAGTGTATGACTTTGGAGCATTTAAGAATGCTTGAACATGTGTCAATATCAAAGCATAATGTGATTAAGCATATCATCCACTTTTTTTAATGCTAATTGTGGTGAAAATTGGTTTAAGAAATATTTTGTAGAAATAATTTTTCCCAAATATCTGCCTCACCCCATCTTTACATAAAAAAAATTCCCAAATATATGTCTCCACCTCCACCCTCATATATTATTGTGGATCATGATTGGTGGTATTTTAGTAAATTTATGAATAGTGGATCATTCCCAAGCAATAAACAATTAAGATAGGGTTTCTTCCATGAGTGCAGATAAGGCTCATGGCCTTGCTACTTTTGTTAGCAGGTCGATAAAGGGAGAGGATAGTAGCCAACCACTTTCACTTCTCGCTACTCTTCGATACTTTCCTTCGCAAAGAAAAGTAAAATTTAGTGCACTAAATACACACCTCCCTCCGAGTGGTATTTATACACTTACTTCTTCAAGCTCATCAATTTGTTTTTAATATATATATATATATATATATATATATATATATATATATATATATATATATATATATATATATATATATATATGAAACCTTGTTATTTATGAATAAGTAAAAGGGAAAGTTAACATTCTTAAACATCACAATTGTTTTTCAATAGATTTGTAAACATTTTAAATCACATATATTGAAATTAATTTTTATTAATGTGATGTTTTAGCTAGAGTAATTATCATTTAAATTTCATATTAAAAATATTAATCAATTCCCAAACTATTTAGCATCTAGCTCATGATTAAAATAGTTATTATTTAAAAGAATTAATCAATTCCAAATTGCTTACCCTTTTGATTTTGACTACCTTGTGTGATCAATTGTCTTTGAGAATGCAATAATCGAGAAGAAATCATAATAATCTTAATATTTTTTCTTTGACCATTAACCCCTGAAGATTTTCTAGGTCCTATCAAGCTTCCAACTAGGTGTGTCTTTGACCTCAAGTTGGCTCTAAGTTTCAATTGTCAATGAAGGTATTGTTGATGTTTTAGGACAACCAATAGTTCAGGAACTTCTTGCTGATTTGTTATGGTTACATTCTCAATTTTAGGTGCTCTAGCATGTAGTTTTAGTCACCAAGGGTTAGCACATGCATACTAAAATAAATGTAACACACCTAGAGATATTTACAGCTGAAAATAAAGCAATTCTACACTCTAACACACATGAAATCGTACACATATATTTTTGGTCAACATGACCCTGGATAACACCCCCCGCCGGGGAAAACCAGTTTGGAATATATGTCTATATATGAGGAAAATAGATAGTGGAATACAAAAAGTAAAAAATATAGATGAATCTGTTACAATAGAATCTTGATCCAAGATGAAATACAATTCTAAAAGAAGGAAGAGGACCCTAGGATGGTGTGCCCCTCAGAAATGTAGCTAAGACCACTGAAATGAAGCCATATGCCAATTGGATGCTATGATATAGAAACCCCTCCACAATGCTCTAATACTGATGAGTAGCCTCCCTTTGAAACAAACCTCACTACAAACTAAGCTCTTTAAGACCTCCCCACTACTGATGTACTCTCCTCAGATGTAGAAGCTCCCCACTAAATAAAATGGGCACTAAGCCTACTAGCTCTGTCCATGCAAGGAGGCTCCCAAGATTTCCTCTCCCAATTCTTGAAACCTCATCCTATTTCTCTCTCTCAAACTCTTGGAGTGAACAAATGAGTGAATGGCCTCTCCTTGGCCTCTTGCGCCCTCCTTTAGGATGCATAAGGAAACCTAAGAATTGGGTGGATGAGATCATCTCATCTCATCCCTAATCAATAGTTGAGATCACTCAAAAAGAATCTCACTCAAAAACCCGCTTTACTTAAGTTTCCATAGTTTCACTTTATGTCTATTGATTCACCCACTTTATGAATTAATTGTCACTTTAGACTAAAATGACCAAATTTCACTTTTGACTTAAATATCCTAAGTCAAAGTGAAATTAGACATAAAGTACATAGTACAAGGTAAAAACTACTTCCCTCATGTGTTTAGAAGCTCACAAATACAAGGGCACCACTTTCCAATGTACCCAAATCTCAACACTCCCTCTTACCGAGGAAAGTGTCTGTCACCACCAATGTCATCCATGCAGTGGACATGGTTGCCTCCTCTCATATACCCAGTGAATATGGTTGTGCCCTGATTAATGAAAGTAGTCGACACAGATCTGGTCAATCTGCGTGATTTATAGATGGAAGTGTTTATCCACCTATCCAAGATCACATAGATCTTGGTATCACACCAAATATCTCCACCTTGGTCTCCCACCAAGTATTTATACCTCCTGGCATCTTGCCAATGGTCACTACTCTTGGAATCTCACCAAGAGTCACTCTCTTGGAATCTCACCAAGAATCTCCCCCTCTTGGTATCTCACCAAGAGTACCTAGATATCAACATCTCACCAATATCCTCAACTTGGCCTCTCACCAATATCCTCAACTTGGCCTCTCACCAAGTAGCTTCCACCTGAAGTGGATCCAAAACCTGATATGACTGTCTCTGTAGCCAAGTGAGGCTCAAGCCTCTATGGTTCCTTGTCTCTCCTCCTCATCAATCTTTGATGCTCTAAAGTTGTAGCACCAACTCTCTATCTGCTCGATAACTCAGAAACTGAAGCTATCCTAGGTGGACCAGTCACCCACTATGATGGTGTCCAAGGAAATTGAGTCTGATATCCCTCTGAATCACTATTATGATTCAGTCGGTCCTCCTCAACTCTGTCTCCCCATTTAATGCTAGATGGTGTAACAACAGACAAAGTAGTCACAAATGCACACTCTCTCACAAAATACTCATCGAACTCAATCTCCTTTGTTATTGTTGTTGAAATATCATGTTGCTTCTTCTTATTCTTGGGACATTGTCCTGCATAGTGACCCATCTCTCCACAAGAAAAGCATCTCACTGTGCTCATGTCTCTCTCCATCCCACTTCTGCTCTCTCTTCCCTGTGGTGGGGCCCCAAACTTGGGACCCTACCGACCTCCTCGACTGGTCTTCTTCTTTCCCTTTATCCAAAGAGAAAGGTCCTCATCACCCTGCACTATCTGTTGTTGTTGTTGTTGTCCAGAGGCCTCTTCTACAAGTCTAGTATCCTCTTAGACGAAGTCATCCCCCATCCTCTCCCATGTAGGCATAACCTGCCTGGAAACAATGTCACGAACGAATGGACCCAAAGGTTTGGTAAAGTTGTTCAAATTTTTCCTCACCATAGAGTTTGGGTTCACCACCTCTCCGACAGCTCCAAGCTCATCTCTAATCTGGGTGTATCTACCAAGGAAAGAAGTAACCGACTCATCCTTGAGCATGCGAATTCCCCTCAGTCGATCATGAAGAACCAAGTTTCGGTTCTCATTAGATATCACATAGCATAGATATGCCCACATCTCATATGCATAAGTCTCTCCAGTCAAGTGGGGAATGATATGATCCCACACTACATCACATATGGTCATCTTTGCCTTGTTGTTCCTCTTCCTGAACTCTACCACCAAGATGGGAGTAGTAACATGAATAATAAGAACAGTCGCCTCAACTATATCCCATAGTTCAAGGTCCTCTAAGAAAAATACCTTCCTCACCTTCCAAGGTGCCCCATGTAACCTGTCCTCCACACACATATGAGATATTGACATGTCTTCCAAACTTCACTCCAACAGATTCTCAAATTGCAAAGGAACGCTACCTCATTCCTGTCAACACAAGTGTGAAAAGAGGCAAGCGAACTCCAACCTCACTCCTAGCAATATAGGTGTGAAAAGAGGTCATGAACTATAGCCTCACTCCTATCCCCTCAGGTGTGAAAGAGGTTGTCCAAACTGTGCACAAACTTCTCTACAATATTCTACAAAATTCTTCCCACAAGTAGCCACTAAAAACTGTTAATGGATGTCCACAAAATCTACCAAGAATATGTCTCTAACAACCCACTCATATGATGTCCAAACTACTCAAAAATCATCCACCTCAACTCTGATACCATGAAGATTTTCCTGGTCCTATCAAGCTGCCAACTAGGTTTGTCTTTGACCTCAAGTTGGCTCTAAGTTTCAAGTTTCAATGAAGGTATTGTTGTTGTTTTAGGACAACCAGCAGTTCAGGAACTTCTTGTTGATTTGTTACGGTTACATTCTCAATTTTAGGTGCTCTAGCATGTAGTTTTAGTCACCAAGGGTTAGCAAATGCATACTAAAATAAATGTAACACACCTACAGATCTTTATAGCTGAAAATAAAATAGTTCTACACTCCAACACACATGAAATTGTACACATATATTTTTGGTCAACATGACCCTGGATAAAACTCCCTCGGGGAAAACCAGTTTGGAATATATGTCTATATATGAGGAAAATAGATGGTGGAATAAAACAAGTACAAAATATAGATGAACATGTTACAATAGCAGCTTGATCCAAGCTAAAATACAAGTCCAAAAGAAGGAAGAGCGCCCTAGGATGGTGTGCCCCTCAGAAATGTTGCCAAGACCATTGAAATGAAGCCATATGCCAATTGGAAGCTATGATTTAGAAACCCCTCCACAGTACTCTGATACTGATGAGTGTTATTGGATGAATCAGTAAATGTGGACATAAACTAATCTCCCTAGATCCACATGGATCTAGAAAAAAAAAGGACAGGACATGACGCTTCCCCTAAGTTATAATCATTGATCTAAATGTCAAAGAATGAATTTATGACTTACCTTTGAGATCACTTCCCTATATCTTTGTTGTTCCCACTTTGCTCTGGTGCTCTTGTGAAACCAGAGCTGCAATGACACAAACCAACCAAAGTGAAAGAAACTATGATAGATTCAATGAAAACTTAGACATGTGATCAAAGAGTCATGTAATAAAATGAGAATAATTTTATGGGAAAGAAACATGCCACTGTATTATATTGAATAAAAGTGGAAGATACAACCGAAATGCCTTGATGTCACAAATTCCCTTTTAGTGGTCCTTCGTTCCAACACACACATATATTCATTCTGGAGCTTGCATGAAGGTGATCTTCAAAAGCTTTATGGGTGAATGGAGACCTCAAGCATCAACTGAAATAGTGTTCTTCACACAATCTCCAGCATATTCTTCAAACAATCCTTGCCTTGACTTTGCTTAACTGTGCTTAACATTTTCCATGAGAAGCCCATTATTATATAGAAGAAGCTGAAGTGGTTAAAGGGATGAGGATGATCCCACCAGATCAAAGAAGTCAATAGGATCGTAACCATATGGACGCCACCTCACATTCCAGAAGATTCCCTTTCTAGAAACTTCTTGAACCTCTTTCCTCTTTTGGTTTTCAAATGCTTCCACACCCTGACTATATAGCAGCCTATGTTGAGATTTGTACCTTGGGAGGTGTTCCCCATCTGATTTTGTCCTCCTTAGCACATGAGGGAAGGTTTAGACACTTTGTACCTATTACTTTTGTCTATTTTCACTTTGACTTTGGTTAAAGTGAATTTTGGTCACTTTTGGCAAAAGTGAGTATTAAATCACTTTGTGGTGATTTTGGAGACATAAGTAGACTTAGGAAACTTAACCCAAAAGTGGGTTATGATTTAGGGATGCATGGGGANATCTCAACCTTTCATTAGATTGAATCTCAACCCTTGATCTCTAGGTTTCCTATTCTTGCCTAAAGAGGGGCAAAGGAGTCTAAGGAGGGCGCATTGTTCATGGAGAGTTTTTCTCATGGGAGGAGGAGAACTCTAGCTATGGAGATGTGGTCAGTTGCATGAGGTTTTGAGGAGGAGGCCGCTAGCTTTCCCTGTGGGAGACTTGGAGTAGCTTGCTTCCATTATTTACTCGAGCTATTCTACATTTGAGGAGGGTGCATGAGTTTGACAGGCTTATTCCTTCTTGGTAGCATATCTAGCCATTAGATTTCAGTGAGGTCAGTTGCAGAGTGAGGACACCAGCTGGAGATACATTCCTGTGGAGGGGTTTTCCATTCTGACATCACAGTTGATTTCTGGAGCATTTACAATGGTTCTGGCAATTTTCATGAGGGGTTCACCATCCAGGGGCGCATCTGCTTGAGGGAGCTTTTATATCATCTCTGTTGGAGTTGCTATTGTATCAGGTTCCATCATTTATTGTGTTTACTATAACCCTTACTTGTTTTTCCTCATATATACATATAGATCTCAAACTGGTTTTCCCCGGGGGGGTTTTGTCCAGGGTCATGTTGACCAAAAATACTGTGTCTACAAATGCATGCTATTAGTTCTTAGATCTGTCCATTATCAATAGTAAATGATGTATTAGGTGTGTTGTATTTATTTGAGATGCATGTACTAATTTCCTATGGCTGAAACGACATGCTAGAGCACCCAAATTGAGAATACAACCATAACAATCAGCTTAAAATAAACATGACTGTTGGTTGTTATAAAACAACAGAAAACTAAAACAAGACAGTGAAAACTTAGAGCCTTAGCTTGGTCAAAGATAGACCAAGAAGCCAAGCTGATAGGATCTGGAATTTTCACATGGTATCAGAGCTTCGGTGGCTGGTTTTTTGGGACAGTTTGGACAACATATTGTGTGGCTGCTATATACTTATTTTTGGCAGATTTTGAGGACATCCATTGACTCCTTCAGTGGTTGCTACTTGGCAGAATTTTTCAGAGGAGTTTTGGACAGTTTGGACACTGTGAGATTAGTCTCTTTTCACACCTACGCAATAGGAGTGAGGCTGATTTTTGTGACCTCTTTTCACACCCATTTTGTTGGGAGTGAGATTAGAGTACATTGTCTCTTTTCACACCTATTTTGATAGGAGTGAGACAGTGTGTTTCGTTGGCAGAGCAGCATCAGTTGGGGATTGCAGATTGGCAGTGATGTCAGCATCTCAGATGCGGGTTGAGGACAAGTTAGCTGGGACTAGCAACTGGTCGTCATGGAAGGCCAGGATGGTCTTCGTCTTGGAGGACCTCGATCTATGGGATATAGTCAAGGCGGTTGTTCCTGCTATTCTTGTTACTACTCCCATCTTGGTGGTAGAATACAGGAAGAGGAACAACAAGGCGAAGAGGACTATTTCTGATGCAGTCTGGGATCACATCATACCCCATGTGACGGGGAAGGCTCATGCATATCAGATGTGGGCATCTTTATGCAAGCTATATGAGAGCTCTAATGAGAACCGGAATATGGTTCTTCATGATTGACTCGGGGGCATTCGTATGCTCAAGGATGAGTCGGTGACTTCATTCCTTGGTAGATTCACTCAAATCAGAGACGAGCTTGGAGCCGTCGGCGAGGTTGTTGAACCCAACTCTTTGGTGAGGCAAGCTTTGAATAGCTTCACCAAATCGTGGGGTCAATTTATACAAGGCATAGTTGCTAGAGAGGCCTTACCCACATGGGAGAGGATGTGGGATGACTTCGTCCAGGAGGAGATAAGATTAGCATCAGAGGCTTCTGGATAGAGGCAACAACAGAGGGGTCAGGGTGAGGAGGATCTTGCTCTTTGGGAAAAGGGCAAGAAGAAGGTCGGCTGGGGTGGTCAGAAAGGTACCAAGATTGGGGGCCTACCACAGAGGAGTGGAGGAGCAGAGAGAAGCAGTGGGCAGGGCAGTGGTCAGGGTAGAGATATGAGCAAAGTGAAGTGCTTTGCTTGTAAGAAGTCCAGGCACTATGTTGGACAGTGTCCGAACAGGAAGAAGAAGAAGGGTGGTACGGCAGCTACAGCAGAGGAGACAGACTTTCAGACTCAGTTTCAGAAGGAATGTGCTTTTCATGTGTGCTGCAGTTCGGTTGAGTATTCACCACATATCTGGTATATTGATAGCAGGGCATCGAGCCACATTACTGGTATTCGAGAGCATTTCTCTGACCTCAGAGACATCGAGGTCAGGATAGATATCTCTCTGGGAGATAACAAGATAGTCACAGTTGTTGGGATTGGCACAATTTCTTTTAGGAGAGAGAACTTGCCACCTATATCGTTTACTGATGTTCTTTTCGTCCCTGGGATGAAGAAGAACTTGATTTCAGTCTCCACCCTCTAGGACAGAGGTTTTGAGGTTTCATTTAGGGGCACCGAGGTACTCATATATCCTCGAGGATGCTCTATAGACTCAGGACAGGTGATTGGAGTGAGAGAGGGAGATCTGTATAGATTACTTTTTCAACCACTTCTTGCATTGGTGGCTAGTAGCGACAACAACAGACAGTTGTGTGAGTTGTGGCATCGTAGGATGGCCCACCTACATCATGGGGATCTTGGAGGACTGAGAGAGGTTGTGACCGGAGTGCCATATATCAACATAGAGAATCAGGATGTTTGCAGAGGGTGTGCGCTTGGCAAGTTTTCCAAGGCATCATTCCCCAGCAGTGACAGCAAGTCAGCTGGGATACTGGATTTAGTACACATGGATGTGTGTGGGCCCATGTCTCGAAAGTCCTTGAGTGGTTGTGAGTATTATCTCACATTTATTGATGACTACTCGAGGAAGACTTGGATCTATTTCCTAAAGGCCAAGAGTGAGGTCTTCGCATGGTTTTAAGAGTTCAGGGCTCTTGTGGAGAACCAGTCGGGAAAGAGGATCAAAGTCTTGCGGTCGGATAATGGGGGAGAGTATTCCTCAAGACAATTTATAGACTTCTATGCACAGCATGGCATTAGGAGACAGATGACCATACCTTACAACCCCCAATAGAATGGGGTTGTCGAGAGGAAGAACCGGGCTATTACTGGTGCAGCGAGATCTATGTTGCATGATTAGAGTTTGCCTTTGTACTTGTGGGCAGAGGCATGTGCTACTGCAGTTTATCTGCAGAACAAGAGCCCCCATAGGATTTTGGGGAATATGACTCCTGAGGAGGCCTTCACTGACAGGAGGCCCGATGTCGAGCATATCAGGATCTTTGGATGTTCGACTTTCTCTCATGTCCCCTTGGGGAGGAGGACGAAGCTAGACCCCACAGCTCAACAAGGGATTCTAGTTGGATACTCAGAGGTGTTGAAAGCCTATCACATCTACATTCCACCACTTAGGAAAGTGGTGGTGAGCAGAGATGTTATATTTGAGGAGGATAAGGCTTTTGCGAGATCTCTTGAGTCCAGTTGAGTAGTCGAGGATGATGCAGAGTTTCCAGTTGCAATCTCAGAGGGAGCACAGCCTCAGTGGTCAGGTACACCAGTATCAGAGGTGACAGGGTCACCATGCACAACTTCAGGGTCACAGGCAAAGCATGTTCAGTCAGATGGGGCACGGACTTTAGAGGAAGGTCAGACTTCAGGATTGCAGAGTGTTGAGGCAAGTCCTGAGGCCATTACTCTTGGGCAGAGAGACCTTACTTCTCCATTGACCACTTCAGGGAAGAGGAGACCTAGATGGTTTCAGGAGACCCTGAAGGAGGCCATTGAGAATTTAGGGGAAACCAAGAGTTAGATCAGACAGAGGAGGCCACCAGTCAGATTGGGAGCATACTTAGCACTAGTGACTACTATCAGGGATATTAAGCCACAGAATTTTGTGCAGGCAGTGGATCATCAGGTCTAGAGAGAGGCCATGGTCGAGGAGTATGATTCCATTGTGTGAAATGATGTCTGGGATGTGGTTCTGAGGCTTGTGGGGAAGTCAGTTGTGACTTCCAGATGGTTGTACAAGACCAAGATTGTTGCAGATGGCAGCGTGGAGAAACACAAGGCTCGTTTTGTGGCACGAGGCTTCTCACAGATTGAGGGAGTCGACTATGATGATACTTTCACACCAGTTGTGAGATACACTTCTATCGGGACTATCATTGCCATAGCAGTAGAGATGGGTTGGCACATTCATCAGATGGATGTGAAAACCGCATTTCTAAATGGCTTTATTGAGGAGGAGGTGTACATAGAGCAGCCACAGGGATTTGAGGTGAGTGACAGGGAGACTCACATGTGCCTTCTGAGAAAGGCACTATATGGGCTAAAGCAAGCTCCCCGAGCTTGGTATTCACGGATTGATACCTATTTGCTTCAGATGGGCTTTGAGAAGAGCGATGTTGATCCAAACCTCTATTTCATCATTAGAGGTGAGGACACGCTCATTCTCATATTGTATGTGGATGATTTATTCATCACTAGAGCCGAGGATCTCATAGCTGATTACAAGATGGGACTTGCATCAGAGTTTGAGATGAGTGATATAGGATTGATGTACTACTTTCTGGGTATGGAGGTATGGCAGGAGGAGGGTCATAAGCAGATTTTAGATGGAGGAATGCATACCTATGTCTACACCTATGATCACCAACTGGAATAATCTTAGTGCTTCAAATAGCCAGTTGGTGGATGCCACAGTTTACAGGCAATTGATTGGTTCACTTATGTATCTGGTTAACACCAGACCAGATATATGTTTTACCGTGAACACCCTCAGTCAGTACATGGTCGAGTCGAGGAGTGTTCACATGGTTGGGGCAAAACACATCTTGAGATATGTTGCTGGGATAGTGGACTTTGGCCTAGATTATGTCAGGGGAGATGGAGTTAGTTTGGTTGGCTACACAAATTTAGACTGGGCAGGATGCGTTGCTGACAAGAAAAGCACCTTAGTGTGCTCCTTCAGTTTGGGGTCAGGACTTGTTTCCTGGTTCATCCGGAAGCAGAAGTCAGTTGCTTTGAGTTCGACCGAGGCAGAGTATATGGCAACCAGTCAGGCCAGTTGTGAGGCCATTTGGCTTCGCAAGATGCTGGTTGGTTTATTCGGTCAGGAGATGGCTCCGACTGTCATTCACTGTGATAATCAAAGTTGCATAAAACTCTCTGAGAATCCAGTGTTTCATGACCGGTCGAAGCATATTGAGATCAGGTACCACTTCATTCATGACTGGGTTCAAAGAGGGGAAGTTCAGTTGCAGTATATATCTACAGATGAGTAGGTTGCAGATATTCTCACCAAGGCCCTGCCACAGGGCAAGCATGTCTTCTTCAGAGGCAAGATGGGCTTGGTGAGGAACACCTTCCTTGGTAAGAGGGAGTGTTGAGATTTGTACCTTGGGAGGTGTTCCCCCTGTACTTTTGTCCTCCTTATCACATGAGGGAAGGTTTAAACACTTTGTACCTATTACTTTTGTCTATTTTCACTTTGACTTTGGTTAAAGTGAATTTTGGTCACTTTTGGAAAAAGTGAGTATTAAATCACTTTGTGGTGATTTTGGAGACATAGGTAGACTTAGGAAACTTAACCCAAAAGTGGGTTATGATTTAGGGATGCATGAGGAGATCTCAACCTTTCATTAGATTGAATCTCAACCCTTGATCTCTAGGTTTCCTATTCTTGCCTAAAGAGGGGCAAAGGAGTCTAAGGAGGGCGCATTGTTCATGGAGAGTTTTTCTCATGGGAGGAAGAGAAATATAGATATGGAGATGAGGTCAGTTGCATGAGGTTTTGAGGAGAAGGCCACTAGCTTTCCCTGTGGGAGACTTGGAGCAGCTTGCTTCCATTATTTACTGGAGCTATTCTACATTTGAGGAGGGTGCATGAGCTTGGTAGGCTTATTCCTTCCTGGTAGTATATATAGCCATCATATTTCAGTGAGGTCAGTTGTAGAGTGAGGACACCAGCTGGAGCTACATTCCTGTGGAGGGGTTTTCCATTCTGACATCACAGTTGATTTCTGGAGCATTTACAGTGGTTCTGGCAGTTTTCATGAGGGGTGCACCATCCAGGGGCGCATCTGCTTGAGGGAGCTTGTATATCATCTCTGTTGGAGTTTCTATTGTATCAAGTTCCATCATTTATTATGTTTACTATAACCCTTACTTGCTTTTCCTCATATATACATATAGATCTCAAACTGGTTTTCCCCGGGGGGGTTTTGTCCAGGGTCATGTTGACCAAAAATATTGTGTCTACAAATGCATGCTATTAGTTCTTAGATCTGTCCATTATCAACAATAAATGATGTATTAGGTGTGTTGTATTTATTTGAGATGCATGTACTAATTTCCTATGGCTGAAACGACATGCTAGAGCACCCAAATTGAGAATACACCCATAACAATCAGCTTAAAATAAACATGATTGTTGGTTGTTATAAAACAACAGAAAACTAAAACAAGATAGTGAAAACTTAGATCCTTAGCTTGGTCAAAGACAGACCAAGAAGCCAAGCTGATAGGACCTGGAATTTTCACAGCCTATAGAAATCCTGCAGGCCAACTATAGAGCATCCTGCGGAAATCTTTGATTTCCGCACTATACACTATGGGTAGCTTGCGACGTCCTTCTAAAAAGTAGTCTTGCAGAGGAGGAAAGCAATCACTTTTCTCAGGAAAAATATGATTTTGAGGGCCTGATTACATACTTGTAAATTCATCATCAGGGTGACCAAAATAATGTGTAATAGAATGCCCCCCAAAGTATGAGGTTGGAACTTGTGACGACCGAAATACTTTGTAAAATATGTGTGTGTGTGTCGGGAACAAAGAATACACCAATCGAGAACTTTCAAACAAACAAGCATCTACACAATATGTTACCATATCTGAAGTAGGCATTCCCATGTTCATACTACAAATGATTGAACTCATAAATGTAAGTCATGGCCACCAATTATACACCATGTTCCATGTCATCAAGATTCTACATAGCCACCATAAATACATCATGGATATATGTATTAGAAAGTGTAAATTCAAACACAGCCACGAGACATACAAAGTGGATCTGTGTGTCAATTAAAATCATAAATAATCCATCACAACTTGGACCAAAAAGATAAGATCCGGAGTCTTCAATATTGTTGTCCGTAAGTACGAATCTAACCATTCGATTACAGGTGTTGAAGTCGAATATGGCAGAAACCACTTGATTACCAACCATTGATGAAAACAGTTAACAAGTGCGAGGGAAAACACCATTGATGTCAATGACTCCCAAGGTACCCTAGTACAATCCAATGAATGCGAATAAATGAGTTGAAGTCAAGAACTCGATGAAATCCCTCGATCAGGGACCAATGATGTGAATCCACTATCGAGAGCGAAGAAACTTGCCATTAGGGCATGCAAGATCTAAGGTACTAAATGATTTCTAAGTCTTGTCCCTGGATAATTTTTGGCACACGGGTAGACCTAGGGTTCAATGCTACAACAACACACCAACAAAACCCTAACTACCGACCCTTTCGACAAAACCTATGAAGCAGATGAAGTCTCACCTAAGGTAGAGGCAGGGGTGGCTGCAAGACTTAGGTGTCTACAACCTTAGCTAGGACACAGATCTATGATTATAACACTTAGCAATCACCTAGAATAGATTATTCATCAATATTCAACCCTTATGATACTTCGCGGACAACACAGAGCATCGCAGTATGTACTTAGATCTAAGATAATTCAACACTTAGCCACAACAAGATAGATTAGATTCAACAGATAAAGCACTAAGCATCTTACATACCAGATCTAACATTCATTTGTATCTCAGAAGCACAAAGCATACATAGATATATCTAACCACATCAAAGCACTTAGCAAAGGAAGAGACAAACACATTAGGTCAAGGCACAGAGCACAACACATAGATTTACTATGGTTCAACACCACCCTGGGGATACGTCCACAAAGTCTTCTTCTTTGTTAGCTTCAATTAATCAGGTTACAACACAGAGCCATCCAAATCCCTCTTCGCATAGGACAAAAGATCTGTGCAGCTCGCTAGATCCTTCTTCATTGTGTTACAACACTTAGCTTCCTATAGCAGCCTCATAGTAACTTGCACTTATCCTTGCAAGCCTTACACATTTCGCACATAGCACTTATTCAACATCACATAGATGCACTACCAATTGCACTAAGCAATCATCTATACTTCACATCTACTTCATATCTATTTATACATACAAAAGTGGGCCTAAGCGTGGGTAAACCCACAGGCCGACATCCCTTTCCCATTACATTATCCCAAAAAACCCAAAAAGGACCCAAAAAGGGGTGTAGCTTCCATGATTTCCTCTTTGCATTGTGCTCCATATTTGACAAGCTGTCGAAGTCCCAAAAATGGTCAAATATGACCAAGTGTTCCTCAAAACTTGGTCAAGGGCTAATAGGCCCCCAACACTCACCTGTGACTTGTCTCGAGTCACTCAGGTTTGGGTAACATTGCCTCAAAGGTCTCGATCTTGGCTTGAGCTGCTTCGATTTGTCTCTGTGATACTACTTCGTGCTCAGTGAATTCCTGAAAAACCGTTTCGCTGATAGGTCCTTCCAGTTGTTGCTCAACTGTAACATCTACTTGTTCTAGTAGTGTTCCTTTGCCTTCAATTTCTTCAAACAGTAGGTAGGCCACCTCCTGTCTTGGCTGGAGTTTATGGGTGACTTTCATCACTCTGTTTTGTGTGGTAAGAACGAGTTGTTGGGCAGTGCTATGTTCTTGGGATCTCTTCATCCTCTTGATGGGTGACATGAGCTTGAGTTGCAGTTGTACTGTATCTGTGTGCTGCTTTGCTTCCTGGAGTTGGGACTCCAGTTTCTTCAACTCCGGGTCTTCAGATAGTTGTTCATATATCTGCGTGCTTCTGCTACTTAGCTGTTTACATTCTACAGCAAGTGTTTTAATCCTCTCAACTACGTTCTGAGAATTCAATTCTTGATGGTTACGCACTTCTTATGGAGTTTGTGGTATGGTTTGGAGCTCTAATTCCATGACCCTTTGTTGAAGTTGCTGAATAACTTCAACCATCTTCGTCACTTAGCACTCGATGGGCTCTTCAGCCTTCTGCTCTAAGTTGGTCATAGAGTGAAATGCTTTGTTGACTACTTCTTCAATTCCTATCTGCTTTGCGAGCAGCTGCTCTTTCTCCTTTTGTATCTTCTCTCTGTCTTCTTCAAATTTTTCTTGGAGAACATTCTTCTCTTGTTGGGTTGCTTGGCATTGTTCAATAATTTCCTCCTGTGCTTTCTTTATGACTTGGGTGGCCTGCACTTTTTCTTCCTGAGTATGTTGAAGGTGTACTTCGACTGTATCAATAATCTTGTGGAGCTGAACTGATTCATCTCCCACTTATGTTGTTCCTTCTGGCAGAGGTGTTGTAGAGATTTCTTGGCTAGACTAGAGTGCTTGTTGTACTCCTTGGAGCACGATCTCAATTTGGTTATACATTTGTTCCTACTTCGCCTCCTGCTTCTCTATGATTTCCTTTGAAGCATCATTGACCACTGCAACAATGAAATCAAAGTCATCCAACGTGAGGGCATTTCGCATCTTTGGTACAAGGGTTCTTGGTTTCTTTCTGGAGGAAGATTTCAGAGGTGATACCTTCCTTTTCTTTGATGAGACTTCTTCGTCCCTAGGCGGTGGTACTTTGACTGTCCAAGTTTCTGTACGTTCTTCATCATCACCTTCTTCATCTAGTGTAATGGAATTCGTCCTTACAGATAAGATGTCAACATTTTGGACTACTTCAGTCTTCTTCGTCGTCTTTGCTTTCTTTGTCTTACTGGGCCCAGGTGTATCCTACACAATTCTGGGGCTGTCGATGTCAAACATTTCTGCAGGGTCTGTTGAAACAAGGAGGTCCACTGACAATTCCTTGGTGATCTCTTCCAGGTCTTCTTCTGTCAACTTATAATAGGACTGAAGTTGTTCCTGGTGCTCATCAAAACATGGGGTTAGGTATATAAAGTGGTGATCCATGTTGTACTTTATCAGAGGTCAGAATCTCTACAAAGTGTTCGGGGTTATGCGAGGTTCACTCCTTATGGTTTCTTTCAGTTGGTTATAGTATGCGTGGAAAACGACATTCGATTGCCATTGCTTGCTCATGTTGTTTGAGTACCATAATGTACTGAACTTCATGGCTAGTCGCTCAAAGGGGTCAAGGTCCAGGAAGGTTGCACTTCTGGTAGATCCCATGCAAAAAAAGTGACCAATATTAGGAGCCATCTAAAATGGAATTCATGCCCCTGATCCTGGGCTTCTCTGCAGTCAATCTCTAGTTGATTCACCAGGTACTTCACCCAGTTCATCTGTAGTCCCTCTGCGCACTTTCCTGGGAGGTCAACTACAAAGCCAGATACTTGTGTTGGTCAATTCTTGCGTACCAACTTCCCTGCAATCAGTTGGCATGCGAGGCACACTGCACCACTTTCAATAGAAGCTACCTTGTAGCCTCTCATGCCTTTCTCAACATTTCCATAGGCTTCTTTGATCTTCTGTGCAAGAGCATGGTCTACGGTATTTCCAGGATAGTACTCATGGGGATCAGGGCCCTGCATGCTAAGCTCGGTGATCCTATTGATCAGCGTCGGATCAACAGTTATGGTACAGTCTAACCACAGGTATCCTCCATGGTAACTTGCTAGCAACAATTTTACACAAGCATTCACCTCTTGGTGTCTGTCGAAGTGCGGTATTTTCATAACGTTGAGCAGAGTAGACTGCACGAGGTTCATCGTCCATTGTTGAGGGATGAGCTTCGAATTCTTGCCCTTATTTTTTGTCAAGTACTTATACGGGGTGAGCATGTTGTAATATTTACGGTCCCCCAGGTTGTAGTTGCAAAACTTCAACGCTATAACCTTGTCTTGATCTGCGCGGTAGGTGCGTACTCCTTTCGGTAGATATGCAGTGACTAGGGTGTATTCAAAGTCTCTAGGGACACTTTCCCTGTTAATCTCACCACTCAGAGGGGGTATGTAAGCTGGTAGGATGGATGGCACTAAGTTCGCATCGGCTATGTCATCCTTATGCTTAGTTCTTCTTTCTGCGCTGACTCGATATGTTCCTACTCGAGCAATCGACAGGGAGGCTTTCACTCCTCTCGTCGATGATTCTTGGACTCTAGTGGACATTCTTCTTTTTGACATGGCTCTCTCAGTCATTAAATCGAGAAGGACCTCTGTGATAGATTCCTCAAGTGCGGTGAGCTCGTCGAACATACGCACTCGGGAAAGTGTTGACGGGCGAAATTGACTTCTCATCAATTGGAGGAGTGAATCCGACCTGGGGTTGTCTACTTAACCCAAGCCGTTTGGATTAATCCACTCTGACGGTTTTAGCGGCTCCCTTGGCCAATCTAAGTCCTAAGAAATCGAAAAACAAAACTAAAGAAGATAAAATAGCTTGATGAAAAACACTCGTTGAAAACTATATACAGATCTAATATATATTTGTAGTTTACTAACTAATATTTATAACATAAGTCTACTTATTGTATGTATAATATATATTAATGACTTTATTTCTAATATATATATATATATATATATATAACATTTACAAAATGTGAATTTTAATCTAAATCTGCGAAAATCGAATATGTATTGATTTATTAAACAACAGCAAAGCTATCATTCAATATTTATTTATTTATTTTCTTATAATGTTTATAAACAAGAAATGGAATAACAAACTGTCTAATTGAAAACAAAAATCATAGATAGTAGAAAATGTTTTGGCTACAGGAGGTTTCTGTATTCATTAAACTAATGAAATTAAACTAGTAAACTGACCTGTTATCATATCCCATCTTCGTCCTGTGTATAGCATCTAATCTCGTTGTCCGATGAGGCAAACCCACAACAGATCCTACAAATGATTCTCGTAAACGTGAAGTAGTAATGATTGAATCCGAATTATAGAACATATAAGAGATATAGTAACAACAATCTTATAATTTCACAAGTGGCCACATTGAGATAAATCCTGTTGTTAAAACTTGTGTATGAATGTTCAACGAATGATGAAGATAAATCTCTTAACTCAAGTTTGAACAAAATAATTACTGTATGTTAAATATGGGACATGAAACATGGATATCATATAATTTTTATCATACCAATCTGCAATAAACCACGATAGCTAAAGCAATCACAATCTAATTACAAATCGAAATAATCATAACTTGAATAAAAACATGATATGGAGAAGCTAAAGCTGTGCAAATATCATATTCTATTCAAGTCTGTAAATTAGAAATCCATAGTTTTTTCCCCAAGCAGAGATGATTTAAAGTTTACAAAACAACATACTTATATAGGTTCCAGGAACAAAATGTTTCTTGTTGATAACATCCAATCTGTTCCAAAAAACGTGGGGGATGCAACCTCTCAGATTCTACTTGATACCAAAAACTAATAGCCTAATCTATTTAAAAACATAAAGATGGTATGGATGGAAGATCCCAATAGTGCTTCATATCTCTTTGAAAATCATGAGTTCCTAAAAACAAATAAAAATAAAAAGATTTCAGATGTATTTTCAATTATCAAAACAAGTAATTCAAATTTTTCTAACTAGCTATAGAATCTCACGATTTTGTAGCTAGTTATAATTATAACTAGAATCATATTTTATTCAATCAAACAAAACAAATTAAAAAGTAATCTATGAAAACAAATCGTGTATCCTAAATTGAGAAAGACGGAATCATACTAAACTTTTTAAAAAAAGATCATACCTCAAATTAAGGGATTCAAACAAATTAAGTAATCTTTTATTGCTGTCGTTGCTTCCACGTTCTTAAAAATAACAGACCCTGTCATTTTTTGGAATTTGTCTTTGGCTTGAGCTATGGATTGAAGTCTGTTATTCTCCTTATTTAATGAATCCACCTAGTCTTCCAAATATTTAAGCCGAAACTGTAGTAAAGGCACATCCTTGTAATACATGTCGATCCAGGATCAACATTCATTACAGTGCGGTTGTAGAGACTGTGTATTGGCACTGATAGTATTAATAGCTGGAGAATCATCCATTTGACATGTAGGTTCATCACGGAGTTTGATTCCATGAAAAAGAGGATCTTCCTTTAGACACAGTGGTAGGTTGGTAACATAATCGTAGGGTCTGTCAGGGCAAAGTCCATATGAATATGGATACTCTTCGGCCAAGAACCTTTCAATCTCCAAATCTGAATCCTCACTTACCTCAATTGTATTTTTTATGTCTGCACAGGGTTTGGTTTTGTTTCGAGCACATCGTGAAACCCAACGAGTGGCCCTTTTACTCTTATAATTAACATCAACATTGCCTTTAATCTTTTTCCCTGTGGTTTTTTTAACAATCTTAACACAACTCTTAGGATACGAATCCGATTGAGTGTCGGGTTGAGTAGAATCAGGGTAGGTCGAGGGTTCCAAATTAGAGACAGGATCACAGGGCATGAGCGAAGGAGGAGAGATGGTAGGTTTCACAAGGTTTTCTGCGATAATAGGCTTGTCAACCTGTCCCAACTCACTATTACCGAAGCCATTTCGTAACACAAAAGCATCCCAACAATCGTTGTTTAATTTCAACTGATGCATACTGATAATCTTGATTAAACCATGATGGAAAAAACTAGAATCAGACTTCTGCCTCTTAAACCGCTTTCCCATCTTGTATAGACTTCTAAGGAGGAAATAGGGCATGTTCAACAGGAAATCAATGAAGCTCATAAGAAATTGTAGGTGATACAAGAAAACCAACCCAAATCTCCCTTCACATGTAATAAACTATTTCACAATAGCTAACAGATCATGCCATCTAGGTTTTAGAGATGAAACAGGCATACCTCGGTCGCAACTGGTAATTTTCCTTGAGGTGAACAACAATGACCAGGGAACCTCTTCAACCTTTGCATTCTTGAACCACTTTTTCCCCACAGCTGGTAAACCGGTAGCTTGGCTTATAAAATCTTCATTTACCTCAATCTTCACGTCTCCTATTTTTGCTCTGCAACCGTCGAATGTCAACGCAAACTCTTGAGCCACTCTCAGATTGAAACCCTCAAACTTTTCAATAAACAAATGCCAGTCATTCCTTTCTAAGTTGTCTCTGGCGTTGTCAAACGATAACAAGGTTTGGATGCCATTGGGCTCAATCCTTACCACAGGAGCCATGGCTAACAACAGGGAATCAACATAGAAATCAGAGGTAGGGTTTGATAGATAAACATAGAGACATAGTCCCGAGTTTCCTCAATGCAATGCAAAGACAGTTCGAAATGGTATACAGGAGTGTTAATAACCATGCGTGGGAAAGAGATCGTGAAGCTCAAGGCCATACAGAGCAATAATATCACGTTGTACCTCATATGATACTATGGGATATGGGTAGTGTAAGGATGTAAGCGCTTGTATGCCATAGAGCGCACATATTCATGACTTGATTACAAGGTAAAAGTTTCAAATAAACATTGTGTTAAAAAAAAAATTATGAATCAAACCCCATTACTATTAATCGAATATTGATGAGTGGGAGGTTTTTTACTTATGTAACCAAGGCATGTTTAAGACCAAGGAGTTATAAACTAAGAAAACAATCATGTTCATAGCGAAAGACGACAATTCAACAATAGACCATATGAACAGTTATCCTTTGATCAAAAATCGAAATCAAGTGTGAATTCCAGCTATGATTTTTCATGCTTACAGTCATAAAAACAAAAATCGAAAGGAAGGTATGTAAAAAGAGACAAGTGATAAGTGTCGTTGCTCATGACGAGTAATGAAAATTTAGAGATCCTGTGTAGGCAACTTATAAACAATAGAAATTAGATTATTGCTGCCAATAGAAAGATAATCGGGGTCACGATGATCTCAAAATACTGCACTAGGATGAACAATTTGCTTGCAATGATCATTGTGGATAATCACTAGTTATGCGGGCTTCGATTTTTCAGTTGGCAAAAGTGTTCTTCGGGCATGGTGCAACGAGCTAAATAGGAAATTCATCAACGTTTTGCTTGTAATGGGTATGAATCTTCCATGAATGTTGATCCATCCATTTTGGCATGGTCCAACAGTCTGGTGGTGATCCTTTAATTCTTTTATGTCCGTTCCTGGCGGAAGTCGAATGGGTATATCAATCCAACGGCTATATTGCTTCACCATGGCGAAGTGTTGTATATCGTTGTTCAAATATCTCGGCGAAGCTCAATTCCTGTGTTTTTTCCTTATGCGAAGTTTCCTCTAGAGTCTTCTGTAAGTGTTTGATATTGGCTCTCTTCTTACTTAGCTTCCCAACCTTCTTCCCAGTGAGCTTCATATTGGTCATCCTTTTTTGGCATTATGATTCTTATCTTCTCTCAACATAGTCACTTCACGATGTTGAGATTCTTTCTTCAGATCCAAGGGTAATACTCCTGCATTATATGGATTAGGTATTTCGGTCTTCTGTAGTTCCTCTAATGCTCTTATAGCTTCGACAACCAAGTCCCTGGTGTTCAATGACTTAGATCTGTTCTCTTGTTCTTCCATCAAGTAGGCAATCTTTCTAGTCATAAATTCCATGAGTTCTTGCTTCTTCTGTTCTAGGGCTTCCTTTTCTTCTTTTATTTGGATCTGGTCCTTTTCAATCCAGATCTTGCCTAACAAAGCTGGAAATGGGGCATGGTCCTCAATAAATTTAATAACTTCGAATTCTTCCTCTGTCGAAGCTCCATGGGTACTCATAGCTATCTGGGTAATCCTTCCACATATGGTTACCATTTTTCCTTCAAACAACCCTATTTTTCCTAGTGAAGGAACCATAGCAGGCCTTCCTAGGGTTTCCCAAGTACTTTTTGTCATAATGTTCATCTGCGTTCCCTCATCTAGAGCACAGTCAATGTCGAAGTCTCCTATTCTTACTTTGATTTTCTCCTTTATTTGAAGATCTCTGACAAACTGGCATCTTTATGTTCATCCAAGGTTTCTTTCATTTTCAGTAACATAATCTCTGATTCTTTCTGGGGTTCTTCTATAATCTTAGTCTCTTGATCTCCTTCAGAGTTTGCTTGCTCCATATTTAGCTTTTCAAGTCTAGCAATCATTCTAGGGAAATCCAATACTTCATGGTCCATAGCCTTACAATAGAGGCAACTAGGGTTTCTCCCAGGGCATTCCTTAGCAAGATGTCCTAGTCTTCTGCAACTGTAACAAAGAGTTAATCCTCTCTTTCTCTTCAATAATCCCCAACTCTTCTTATACTGCGTGCTAGGATCATAATGGCTAGCCTGCAAAAATTTCTTTCTAGGATCTTGCATCCATTGGTTAGTCCAAAAATTATTTCTATGCATAGGTATAACATATCTATCATTATACTTATCAGATCTATTCATATCAAACGTTCTTTCATCTAACAATGCCCTAGTTTCCAAGCTAGGACAAAATCTATCAAGCATACCTAAATCCATACTTTAGAAACAAAAATTTTCACTTCTTTTACTTCTATAGGGCACAAAGCTTCCAAATCTAAGAACTTTTAACTATTATTACCTTTATCAGAGCACAGATCTTACAGATCTTACTTCTTTTCTTCAGTATCAACCTCTTTTCTTGTAGATCCGTCTTCTTTCCTTCAGATTTGTCCTTCCTTCTTCAGCACAGAGCTTTTCAAATCAAGTGGATCACCTTGCACTAGGGCATAGATCCACACATAGAGCTTTCACAATTTCAGGACAAATATTTGCACAAAGCTTCTTCTGCTCAGTTCCCAGCAATCAAAGTTTCAGGTCCCGGCAACAGAACCATTTATTGGCACAGGGGCAGACTCAGGGTTCAACGCTACAACAACGCACCAACAAAACACTAACTACCAGCCCTTTCGGCAACACCTGGGAAGCAGATGAAGTCTCACCGGAGGTAGAGGCACGGGTGGTTGCGAGACTCAGGTGCCTGCAACCTTAGCTGGGACACAGATATGTGATTATAACACTTAGCAATCACCTATCATAGATTATTCATCAATATTCAACCCTTATGATACTTCGCAAACAACATAGAGCATCACAGTATGTACTTAGATCTAAGATAATTCAGCACTTAGCCATAACAAGACATATTAGATTCAACAGATCAAGCACTAAGCATCTTACATACCAGATCTAAAATTCATTCATATCTCAGAAGCACAAAGAACAAATATATCTATTTAACCACATCAAAGCACTTATCAAAGGAAGAGACCAACACATCAGGTCGAGGCATGGAGCACAACACATAGATTTACCATGGTTCACCTCCACCCTGGGGCTATGTCCACAAAGTCTTCTTCTTTGTTTGCTTCAATTAATTAGGTTACATCACATAGCCATCCAAATCCCTCTTCGCATAGGACAGAAGATCTTCTCAACTCACTAGATCCTTCTTCCTTGCGTTACAACACTTAGCTTCCTATAGCAGCTTCACAGTAACTTGCACTTAGCCTTGCAAGCCTTACACAATTCGCACGGAGCACTTATTCAACATCACATAGATGCACTACCAATTGCACTAAGAAATCATCTCTACTTCACATCTACTTCATATCTATTTATACATACAAAAGTGGGCCTAAGCGTGGGTAAACCCACAGGCCGACATCCCTTTCCCATTATATTATCCCCCAAAACCCGAAAAGGACCCAAAAAGGGGTCTAGCTTCCATGATTTCCGCTTTGCGTTGCGCTCCATCTTTGAAAAGATGTCAAAGTCCCAAAAACGGTCAAATATGACCAAGTGTTCCTCAAAACTTGGTCAAGGGCCAACAATAATGAGTTGAAGTCGACAGGAAGAGACTCATCACAAGAGGGCCTTGATGTATCTCCCATGAGTGACACGAAATAAGTAACATATTAAGGGTATATCAAAGTATGAAAATGATCCAAAACTGACACTGGGAAGGCCGACATGGTAAGAAATGACAATGCAGATGGCCGACTCAAGGGAGGGATTATTCAGACTTCTCTTGAACATATGGATGACACGATGACAGTCTTGGCAGCATTGACTCAAAGACGACCCAATATGTAAACTTGCAGATAGTCAGATGAGAGACAAATGGATTTCCCAACCTGGATTCAAATGACGAAGGGGGTGTCATGTTCAAGAGTGACTAGTACTGCCACTAACACGGGTACATAAACACATCTCTTTCCCAAATTTTATCCCACCATTTATGGCGAATACCTCTTTATTTTTACACAATCTTGATGAGGATAACATATGCTTGTAATGTAAGCTCATCCTTTAGACGAGTCCCTCCGAGTATTTTTAACGAACCATAAGAAGGAGTGGTTCGGTCCCATGTGGGTCTTTCGATATTTTTTTAATGAGTCCAAAGATAGAAAACTTGGGGTTTTTCATGTTTATAGAGTCTGAAAAACACTTTAAAGAGAATTCTCTCAGTTCCATTTTCCTAAAATAGTTCGACAAGACTGAAAAAGTGATAAATTATCACCCATCGAATGTTTTATTCAGATACTTTTACGAGCGTGAATAGAACAAGGTCGCTCGACAATCTTTTCATTTTTATGGAGTGTGAAAAGAGCTTAAATGATACTCTATGTGTGTCTCTTTTCGTGTTACCAAGAAGATTACGAAAGGACGACAAAAGTATACTTGGTTGCATTCTCATAAATTTTCGAGCACGAGAACTAACGAAGAGTGAACTCGAGGTTTTACTAAAAAAACCCTAAAAAGTATCGATATGCGTAACGAAGAGAAAAAAAATTACGGAACAAAGATCCATATTCCTTTAGACAGGACTCTAGTCTTGTTCCTGCAAGAAACAAGACACTCATGAGACTATTAGTGTTGAGGATTTATAACCAAACACATTTATATAATATAAAATATTTATGAAAAAAGGGTAAAAAATGAAATAAGAGTAAGAGTTCTTTTTACCATTTCATTTGTATTTGGTCAAGAACTTGTCTAAAAACCCCATTTTCACCCCTTACTTCGGCAGTCGATTACGAGGAGCATAGGCGATCAATCAACGAATGGTTTCCATGAAAACAATAAGTTCTTCATCTTCTTCCTTTTCAATGGTTTAAAATTTATTTTTGGTGGTAAAAAAACTATTTTTGGGGCGATTTTTGGGCCAGTAGGTGTGCGCTGGGGCCGTCGCAGGTGGCCAATATCGGGCTCTGCGGAAATCAAGGATTTCCACAAGTCCTCAATGGCTTTCCTGCGGAAATCCCGCACTGTAACTAAAGCTCAGTTGTGGCATCCAATAACCAAAAAAGAAAAGCAAGCATTGAACCAAAAAGAATTCCAAAAAAGATGGATAAGGGTGCTAACTGTCCTCTCTTACTTCCATGCAGGTGTTTGATTGCGAAAATGTTGGAATGGAGAGAACCTGAGCATGAAGATAAGGACTCTATGGCTTTGAATGATCCAAGAACCATTGATGCTCTTCGACAATGTGTCCTATTGAAGTTTTTCAAAATCCAGGGCATGAGAGCCCAACGGAAACTATTAGAGTACTTGGTCCATATGTGGGATGCATAACAACAAGTATTCCATGTGGGTGTTCTTGTCCTCTCCTTGGACATTGAGGATACTTACTTTCTGATAGGGCTATCCCGTCATGGGGCACATGCAAATCTGACAGGGGGTCAAGGTGGTGGCTTGTCGATGAGCGAGTATATCTGTCAGCATTGTGAGATGAATGCCGAAAGGTGCAAAGGTAAAGTGGCTATTTGAGGTGTGCGGGATCTGACTCTCAAAACCATCCTCTTTATCATTGCACAAATGGTAGGAAGTGCATCGCCGCTCCACGGCTACGATAATGTATCCATGCCCCTCAGTCGAGTGAGGGTTACATGTCATGAAATCGATACCCCATTTCAAAAAAGGTCCAACGGAAACTACAGGGTGTAAAGGAGAAGGATGTGACCTTATCTTGTTGTTGTATGTTTGGAAAGCATGGTATTTTTGGAAGGAAGTAATACAATCTTTGAATAAAGAAGGCCAAAAATACCCTGATCGTAAGATCTTTTTGGCAGTAGCATACCTAGACATGTGACCACCACATGCTCTAGAGTGACAGTCATTCAAATCTTTCTTAGCTTCATCATAGGTGAGACATTGTCGAAAAACAGAGTCAACCCCATGGCGATAAAGAGTGTCGCCAAGGATAATGTATTGATGGTATTGGTAACGTATGCGACGATGGTCAGTGCTAGAGAAATCAGGTCGGAAAGTCTGAGTTTGGAGATAGATAATGATATCCCCATACCAAAGGTCATCATAACTGATCAGAAAAAGGGATTCGTTGGGTAAAGAATCCTCTGTTACATTCTCTGTCTCAGTGCAGGGAAGGTCACATATCAGTTCAACAAACACAAAGGATTTATTAGAATTAGCATGTTTGAATTCTAAGTCAAACCCCTGGAGAATTACTATCCATTTGGAGTATTTTCCCCCTAGAAATTGGCATGTAAGAATGTGTTGCATGGGGTTGCAATTGGAAATTACAGTGGTCTTGCGTAATAAGATATAGTGATGGAAACGTTGGATAACTTGAACAGCTGCCAAGGCCAGTTTTTCAACATGTAAGTATTGGGCTTCGGTAGTCGTGAGACTCCAACTCAAATAATAAATGACATGTTCATCGTGTAAATCATCTTCTTGGACGAGAACCATGGTGATGGTTGAGTTCGAAGCAGCTAGATAAAGGAAGTAATCTCGACTATAATCAGGTGGGAAAAGTAACAGGGTACGGGTTAAAGTTAGTTTCAAAGCTTCAAAAGCTTTGTTGGCAGTGGAATCCCATACGAACTTAGAACCTTTCTTTAGTAGTCGAGTAAATCCAAGCATTAATTGAGCATAGTTCGGGATGAAACGATGTAAAAAAATTTCCT
The DNA here is from genome assembly GCA_009831015.1 of Picea engelmannii. Taxonomy (NCBI): domain Eukaryota; kingdom Viridiplantae; phylum Streptophyta; class Pinopsida; order Pinales; family Pinaceae; genus Picea; species Picea engelmannii. Next base: position 315,864 of record ML795045.1, on the reverse strand, counting down.
TCCCTTGCAAACTTTGAAGCTGACGAAGTGAAGAAGGAGGAGGGAGATTGAGGATCACCTTGATCTTCAAAGGATCGAACCTGATCCCCTGGCGTGATACAATAAAACCTAGAAGTTGGCTAGACTCCACACAGAAAACAAATTTGTGTGGGTTTAAGCATATACAATAGAACCGACAACAAAGGAAAATGGCTCGGAGTTGTGCCGGATGGTCACTGCGATGCATGGAATGCGTCGATAGGTCATCTAGATACGGTTGTACAATGTGCTTAATATCATGAAAATAATATGACATGGCATGTTGAAAAGTCACACCGATGTTCTTTAAACCGAAGGGTAGTTTTTGGTAGGCAAAGGTGCCCCAAGGACAAATAAAAGTAGTTTTGTGTTGATCCGCGGAAAAGATGTTGATTCGATAAAGTCGAAGAAATTGTCCATTAAAGAGAAGATTTTACTCCCGGTGCAATCGTCGACGATATGGTCAATGAAGGGGGTGGGAAAGTTTTCCTTAGGACAAGCTTGATTTATATCCCTATAATCGACGCAGACATGGATCGTACCTTGTTTCTTGTTGACCGGAGCGAGATTGGATACCCAATCAGTTAAAGCCACGGGATAAATAAAGCCATCTTTAAGAATTTTTTCAAATTCAAGCTTAATAGCAACTTCTTTACGGGGGTGGACCGAACGAAGTCTTTGCAGGATGGGTCTAGAACCTGGGTATGTCTTAATTTCATGGAAAACAATATCAGGGTCAATTCTCGACATTTCTTCATAGCTCCAAGCAAAGCTGTCACAAAACTCTTGGAAAAGTGATTGATAGGTGAAAACCTCGTCAGTAGAGCACGAATCTCCGATGTGAACATTTTCAACAACTCCAGGTTTAATGGATATGTCGAGGGGGATGGTGGGAGAAATATTACTTAAGTTCCCTTCATATAACACGTCGTGTGATGTCTCGGGAGCAGAGGAAGTGGTAGCAACGGTCGACGGAGTCAAGATCCGTTGGTAACTCTCGATGGTGTGTTGTTCGAGGAAGAGAACGGAACGATGATGTCCATCATCCCAAGGGGTGTCTTCCATCGTCATAACCGACATAATCATCTCATCTGTGGGAAAAATAGTGTGGAACAGGTCAGGAGACGAATCACCAAGAGAGAGGGTGAAAGGGGTTTTTGATTGAATGGCATTATAGGCAGATTCAATTGGACTTAAAGGAATTTGGTTGTCGTAGCGAGGATAATCACCAGGTTTGGATATTACCCATGGGTCAGAAGACGGGTGAGTTTGGTGAACTGAGGTGGAAATCATGTTGATGGAGGCAAGCAAAGGAGGTGGAACATCAGGAGGTGGGAACAGGAGCGTGCCCATCAGAGTGGAATCTTTAAGTAGGCCCACACCAACGTTCTCATTCCCAGGAGGTGTCTTCGCGATAAAAGGTACGTTGCTGGTATAGGTGTCAGAGTTGAAAAAGGCTAGTTGGTCGACAGTGATGACCTTTCCCTGATGTGGAAAATGTAAAATGTGGAAAAGGGTAGACACAACGACGTGCATCGCGTCAATCCATCTACGACCAAGTAAGAGGTTATAATCGAGAGGTGCATCAAATACCTCAACTTCAACGTTGACTGATTTTCCATCAAATGTAATAGACAACGAATGAAGTATATCGTAGGGTTTAAAGCCAAAGCCATTAAAGGCTTTTAGGGTGTTATGTGATTCAATAAGAGGAGGAGAGTCGATGGATTTCCAATAGGCAATAGACATTACACATGTGGAGGCACCCTCATCAATAATAGTCCTACAGATGTTCTTATCGGAGACAACAACTTGTATTTGGAATGCTAGTTGAGGGGGGGGGTCTCAAAATGTGATCTTCGAGGTAAAAAATTATCAAATTTGTATCTGTAGGATCAATTCCACCAATAGCCTTTAGCAGTGCCTTCTGTTGAGCAGGGAAACTTTGGAGGACTTCGAGAGCCAACATTGCAGAAGGTGCTTGTGCTAGATATTCTACAATACTGTAGTTTTGAGCAACACATGCATGAGGGTTGAAGGCAGACTTTCGAACAACACCCTTTGGGGGAGGGCGAAGAACTGTATCGAGACTCAGTATTTCGAGATGAAGAGGACCGTTGGGAGGTGAAGTTGAAGGAGGTTGTTGAACCAATGAAGGTGGTATATCGTCAACCTTCTCCTTTGAGGAAGAATAATATTTGGCTCGTGTGGTTAGTGTAACATCATTCTTTCTGGAATCATTAGTACACATGAGTACATAAGAAGTAGTGAAGGGAGAGGGTTGGTCATGGATGACCAGCTGGGCTTGTTGTTGAGAAGGGAAAGGTTGAGACAAAATGACAGGTGTGGGAGGTTTCACACTCCCTTGGAGGAACTTAGTAATCTCGGCTTGTCTTGGACAATCTTTCGTATAGTGATCATCACCATAGATAAGGAAAGGGTATCGGGGTTTGCGCTTATCCTTATCGTCAACAGGTTGGGTTTTGGCTTTCTCAGACTCCGGGTTATTCTTATCCTCCTTATTCTTACACTTCCCTTTTTTATATTTATTCTTTCCGGCAGGGGTAGATTGAACAGAGTTAACCTCAGAGGTTTTGTCAGTGGGAGGAGTAGGAGACAAAGCATTTTGAAAATTAGAAGCATTAGACTTGGTTTTGGTGGGAGAGGCTTGCGTATTTTGAGGTTGAGCATGGAAAATGTCAATCACACCATCAGGCGCATGAGAAGCAATAGGGATAGTTGAAGTAGCAGTAGTAGAAGGGCGAGGTGCATCAGGGAGTAAGTCGTAAAGAGTGTCTGTTTTTGAATAAACGAGGTCGAGGTGCTGAGCGTGACTGATAGCATGTTCTTCAGTGACAACTCCACCCATGGAAATATCACGAGAGATCTCATTCACGAATGATTTCGTGAACCACTCTGCCAATAACTGATCGGGAAGATCGAGTTTGATCAAACGTCATCTTCATCTCCACTCATGAATGTGATCAGAGATGTGAGTGGCCTTAGTTTGTTTGAAGGAACTTAGGATCTCGGTTCTTGTTTCATAACAGATCGGTAATTGGTAGTGTGTAAGGAAAGCCATGGCTAGGGTATCAAAGTCAGTGCAGAAACCTCATGGTAGTTCTATATACCAATTTGCAACTGAACCCGTGAGAGTTTGTTGGAAGAGTCGTAACCGAATGGAATCATCCATCAAAGAGTTGGAAGAACACTAAAGCTGGAAAGTCATGACATGGTTGTTTGGGTCCTCTCCTAGTTTACCATCAAATTTTGGGATGTCGGACGGTAATTTGGCCGGAATCACAGGCCAGTGGGGAGAATGTAGGATAGGATCATTCAAGATTCTATACAAATCAGGTAGATCCAAAGTGGCTAAAAAAGGTAATTATCTATTCACTAGAGGATACTGGTGACTTTGGGGAGGGAGTCTCGTCAGTATACCAGTAGGACCATAAGTAGTTTGTATGTGAGGCGAAGGTCCCAACAGATTCAGACGTGTGTGCGGAGGCATGTATCCCATAGGGTTGTACTGGTTGGGTATGGTCCCTTGGGGAGGGACACTAGGTTGAACGTTCGAACGCCAAATGGGATTGAAAGAACCGAGTTATGACTGGCCCGAACTAAGGGGTATAAAAGAGCTAACTTGAGGTTGTTTCCCCCCAGACAATTGTGGATTTCCTTGAATAAGAATATTCCAATACTGGGCTAGTGATCTGGGGATGTTATGTCCATACTGTGGATTATATCCTCCGAGTAGGGGTTGTCCTCCAGGTGAGGATGATGCCCCAATTTGGTTTTGACCTCCAAATTGAGTTTTTCCCCCTAGGTTATACTATCCCAATAGGAATCTGATAACTAGAAGTGAATAACGGAGTAGAAATTCCAAAGGTAGTAGAGCCACTGGATCTGAATCCTCCTATAAAAGGTGGATAAGACCATTCAGAGAGGAACTGGGATGGCGTCAGAATAGAACCGGAAGCAACATTGTACCCAAGAGGAATAAAGACTCCAGGATATTCAGATGGAACTTGGGTAGGAATGGGATAGAAGCATTCAAAGCATTATACCCAAGAGGGAGTGACGGGATTTGTCTAGACGAACGTGGTGTACCAATAGGAGGTTGGCTAGCCACCATGTTCCCGGTGTGGATAATCGTAGTGTTTGGGACCATTGTGGAATGGGCCTAATGAAGAGGGATAGTTGAGCGAGGACCAACCTCTGAACCAATGAAGAAATAACAAGTTGTAATGTTAAAATGATCTAAAGGTATCATAAATGTAGTAGATGTTTCAGGTGGTTCAGAAACGACAGGTATCTCAGCTTCTGCCTCTGAGCCGAGAGGGTTCCGTCTAGAAGTCGGAGTTCGAGATATGTCAGTGGTCCAAAAAGGATCCTCATTTTCAAGGCCAGCAAGGATTCCACTCGGTAATCCGGAAGTGTCAACAACAAGTTCTCCGGACGAGTTAAGTCGGAGAATACGTCTCTCATATCCAGGAGGTAAGCGGAAAGCGTCCAAAGAATTGAAAACGATTCGAAAACTTTCTAAAGAGTCATTTATCTTCGCTTGTGAAGGTATGTGGTCCTGGATCTCACTCTGTTGAGGAGAATCCTTCGGTGGGTTGGGGAGCAAGGGTTGGGAAACTTTCGGATCTTCCGGAGGTAGTCCTTGCATCCTATGTGAACGACATGGAGGGTCAATGTTGGCCGAAACGAAAATTTTACGAAAAAAATCTATGGCCAACTATGTAAATAAACAACACTTGCTAGTAGAATCTAGGAATCAAAACCAAGCAAACAAAACCTTATTATTCTGAAGTCACTAGTTGGTGATGAAATCCAACATCACTAAGCCAAGACAAGAAGGGGTTGGGGTAGGGTAGAAAATTTACGTTGACGACTTGCTTAACGGACTTACACCCTGGTGCAAGCTCCCACACATAATCGTGGGTATACCCTCCAAGGAGCCTGAGTGATTTTGGCCAACGTCGATTCCAGGTACTGTGAAGACTTGCCCCTCCACAGTCACCTCGTGTAAGACCCTAAGAAGATAGGCAACTAAGGCTACCAAAAACAACAATGATACTTGGGAAAACAGTCGACAGTCTGATCCACATGCAAGGGTAGGGTCTCTAGCCCGAAATCAACTTGAGAGGCTTCCACTCATCTTTGTGGGTATACCTTCAAGCGACCCCCATAATATGCGCAATCTCTACACCGAGATCAACAAAGTAGGGTGAGTAACTCTGTCGATCTCAATGCGACCTCAGGTTTGACCCTTGTTTGTAGGTTCTCAATTGGTGTGTTCTTTCTTCCCGACACACACACGTATTTTACAAAGTATTTCGGTCATCACAAGTTCCGACCTCATACTTTGGGGGGCATTCTGTTACACATTATTTTGGTCACCCTGATGATGAATTTACAAGCATGTAATCAAGCCCTCAAAATCATCTTTTGCCTGAGAAAAGTGACTTCTTTCCTCCTCTGCAAGACTACTTTTTAGAAGGATGTCACAAGCTACCCATAGTGTATAGTGCGGAAATCAAAGATTTTTGCAGGCTGCTCTATAGTTGGCCTGCGGGATTTCCGCAGGCTGCTATATAGGCAGGGTGCGGTGGCGTTTTAAAAAGTAGTCTTGCAGAGGAGGAAAGCAGTCACTTTTCTTAGGCAAAAGATGATTTTGAGGGCCTGATTACATGCTTGTAAATTCATCATCAGGGTGACCAAAATAATGTGTAACAATGAGCAGCCTCCCTTTGAAACATACCTCACTGCAAACTGAGCTCTCTAAGACCTCCCCATTGCTGATGCGCCCTCCTCAGATGTAGAAGCTCCCCACTAAATAAAATGGGCACTAAGCTTGTTGTCTCTCTTCATGCAAGAAAGCGCCCAAGCTTTCCTCTCCCAATGCCTGAAACCTCATCCTCTTGCTCTCTCTCAAACTCTTGGAGTGAACAAATGAGTGAATGGCCTCTCCATGGCCTCTTGCGCCCTCCTTTAGGATGCATAAGGAAACCTAAGAATTGGGTGGATGAGATCATATCATCTCATCCATAATCAATGGTTGAGATCACTAAAAAAAAATCTTACTAAAAAACCCACTTTACTTAAGTTTCCATAGTTTCACTTTATATCTATCAATTCACCCACTTTGTGAATTAATTGTCACTTTAGTCTAAAATGACCAAATTTCACTTTTGACTTAAATCTCCTAAGTCAAAGTGAAATTAGACATAAAGTACATAGTGCGGTACAAAGTACTTCCCTCGTGTGTTTAGAAGCTTACAAACATAAGGGACCACTTTCCAAGGTACCCAAATCTCAACAACCCCACTTTCAATCATTAAATAATACTCAACTTAACCCATAATAGTTAATGGTTAACTCTATTTTATTTTAACGTTTCACTTTACAGAATAGTTAACTCTATTTTATTTTAACCTTTCCCTTTACATAAAATCTAACATAGATTTGACATACTTAAATAGTCATAAATTTTAACATTTTAAAATATGTATAAAACGGCTTTTAAATATAAGATTTAAAATACTTGTAATTGAAAATGATCATGGTTTGTACATTTTCTTTTTATTTGTATTTAAAAAGTATTTTTTTTAAATAATTATATATAAAAACATATTTTGTCAATTAAATATAATTCCCATCCTTAAAAGATTAAAAGGAAAAATTTAATCGACATGTACACTTTTCATAAACAAATTATGATTGATTTTTTTTTTAAACATGTGTAAAATGCATTTTAAATTTTACTTTTTATACTCCATCCTGATATTAGCTTTCCAATTATTTTTTTATGTATTATTATTTATAAATTTTTATAAACATTTTAGTATAAAGTTACTTTATGAATTATATTTCCTTCTATCTTTTGATTTTTTTACTTTTTATGTCATCTTATCCTTCAAATTAAATCGACAAAGTAACCTTTCATAATCTGTTGTATTTTTTAATCATTCTTTGAACTTTTTCTCTTATTTTTCTTAATATTTAATAACTAATCACTAATTATTTATATAATCTTTATTTATTTAGTTTTACTTTTCATAAACAAATTATGATTGATTTTTTTTTTAAACATGTGTAAAATGCATTTTAAATTTTACTTTTTATACTCCATCCTGATATTAGCTTTCCAATTATTTTTTTATTTTTTTTATGTATTATTATTTATAAATTTTTATAAACATTTTAGTATAAAGTTACTTTATGAATTATATTTCCTTCTATCTTTTGATTTTTTTACTTTTTATGTCATCTTATCCTTCAAATTAAATCGACAAAGTAACCTTTCATAATCTGTTGTATTTTTTAATCATTCTTTGAACTTTTTCTCTTATTTTTCTTAATATTTAATAACTAATCACTAATTATTTATATAATCTTTATTTATTTAGTTTTATTTAATATATTATATCTAACAGACTAATTACAATTTATCAACCCAACTCGCCATGCTAAAAACTATATCTTCTTATTTACCTATTTAATTTAATAAAAAAATATATTATTATTAATACTTTGTTAAACTTTTATTTACTTGTTATACTTTGATAAACTAATTAAATATTTAGTTGATATAATGAATTGTCCCCTTCAACTCGTCGAATTCAAGATAAATCATGACAAAGTGAGTTCCCATTATCGAAGGCTTTCTCCACACGTTGAATATAACTTCCACCAAATCTTTAGAAATAGAGACTGCAATCCCTTCACACGTGCTAGTTTCAAAAGCCTTAATGAATTGTATCAAATTCAAATCTATGAAACTTACGATATATACAATGATGAACAGTATTCTAAACAATTTTTTTTGTTTTTATTTTTTTATTTTTTTTGTTTGATTTTGTAAGAAATCTTGAATAATTAGATTTGTAGATTTGAGTGATTAAGTTTGTATAATCCAAGTGTTTTAGGGATTTTCCAGGATGAATCCATTTATACATTTAAAAATGCAATTTAAACAACAAAAAATAGTGATTTTATCCAAATTTACATTATCTAATTCCAACTAAAAAACCAAAAAGTGAACATATGATTTAATTAGTTTCCACTTAAAATCATATATTGAAAGCTAAAGCCTAGAAGCAATATGATGCCTAAAATTCTTCAATTTGCCAAAAAGTTATCAAATCCATTTCAACCCGTGTTGATTAAGTGGCAACTGCTACGTTTCTCTGTGAACAGTCATGTAATGACGTCATACTTCTTTACAGACTATATTAAAATGTAGCGCTCATAGATGTAGAACAAAATCCTCAACATAGGATAACAGAAATTCCACTATGATTTAAGAAGATACGAACATATTTTCAACAAAGAATTACATTCCATAAATCCTGTGCAAAGGATAACAGATATTCCCCTATGATTTAGTAAACTTTAAGAAAACATCACATGTTTTCAATAAAGAATTACATTCCACAAATCCTTTACAAAGGATTACAGATATTTCACTATGATTTAGTAAGCTTGAATTTTACAAAACGATGAATATGTTTTAAAGAATCAATCCTCCATAATTGCCTTTGGTTTCAGGGAGTTATGAAAAATGTCCCTTGGAAGCCTGGTCTAGTTTGCATCAAGGAATACAACATTAAGGAATCATTATGTTTGTGGATTAATATTTGAGACAAGCATATGATTACTGGCAGTATCAACCAGGTAGTACCATCAAAGAAACTACAACTGATTTAATACCATCAAAGCAACTACAATTGATTTAATGAGCCATCCGCAGTTTCACAGTCTGACACTATAACTGTCTGTTATTCAATGCTTTTGAGTTTCACAGTCTGACACTATAACTGTTCTTCAATGCTTTTGAATATGATCTGCATGCCATGCTGAGGCTGTAGAGTAAGCACAGAAATGGGGGCATGCTTGTAAGCAGGAGAGAGACTGAATGACAATCTCTGTAAAATCATGGCTATAACAATCTTCGCCTCCAGCATGGCAAAGTTNAAAAAACAGAAAACATTAATCAATGCAACTTAAATTACACAATAATCAATAAATTAAAAGATAAGATAGCTGCAGGGTCGATCAGGACTCTACAAGGTTAATTAAGACCTTATTGGGTTGAACAGGACCAACCCTTCTAACTTGAGGGTAGAGTGATGCTTTGGAGGATCGGTGTTACTATCATCTACTCGGCTAGTAGATACTGTTTCAATCATACCTACTTGGTGCTGTTGGAATCAAAATGACCAAACTCACTTGGAGAATCACTGGGAAGGTCAAAGGGTAAGGGTTGACTTTGAACTTGGAAAAATTTGGAAGTTGACTTGAGAAATTAAGAAAACAAAAACATACACTAATTTTCATTGATAATATTGCATACTACAAAACGCCATTGGTTTTAGACAGTTGACAGGTCTGCTAATTCTCTGCTCTAAATTGGGCCCCCAAAAAAGCAAATGCTCTTTCTTCATTTTAAACAGTCTTTTCTAAATAGACTACCAAGTTTCATCAGTCAGACTCAGAAGGCCTAGTCAAACTTGTGAGTACGACTCGGGGTCTAGTCAGACTCAGAAGAGCTGACTCATCTCCGTTTCCTTAGATAGCAAACCCCGACTAAGGACAGAGTTCGGTAACACTGACCCAGTTAGTGGATCTATTGTAATCACACCTAGTGGCACCCACTTGATACTGTTGTAATAGCACCTAGAGGTACCAAGAATGCTATAAAAAAAGGTTTTTTTTTTATGTTATATGGATGCTTGGCCATTTGTCATATATTAGATTATATGATCGATTCTGAATTTGAAATAAAAACAAACTATACTCTGCAATGGGTTTGTGGGCCTCATTTTGAATATCGCAACAAAATTGCAGTTAGCATCCACAACTTCAAACTGATACATCCACCCTGGGGAGCTAGGGATTGAATGGTTCAAGACAAGAACAAGGAAGAAGATAAATATCAAAATTCTTGTGGGAATCCACCTTGAGTGAACCACAATGCCTGCTCAACTGACAACTAGTAGGATTACTAAATGGTAATCCTCAGAATAAACAGGGGACAATATGGGATAATAATGGACAAGTCATAGTGAATACGTTAAAACTATGGAACGGAACAGCTTTATAGGTACCATGGATATGACTTTCAAGTTAGTAGCTGCTATGTGATATGTGATTTTAGGATTCGTGGCAACTGCAGAGACAAGTTTGCTGTCCTTCGGTTAGTAAAGTTTTCTCTGTCTTACTAATGACAAGAACTTTGGAATGTGCTAAATGGTTCAAGTAATCATGTCTCAAGTATAATTGAAAAAATCTGTAAATTGTAGCTGTAAACGTTGTTCTCCTTGTTGCTCCTCTTGATGCGAAGGGCGTCCCTTTTGGGGGTCCATTAGGATTATCTGATAGCCAGGCAGGAATGTGTGGGACTTGATACAACTGACAAGCATCTCCTTCCTATGGAGATGATGGTGTCCAGCAACCTTTCATGAGGTAATTTATCCATTCAACTTTGGGAGAAGATTTAGCTTTTAGATCAGAGCTGGAGCTGGCTATACAGGTCTAAACGAGGACATTTTTAGGAAAGATGTAGACACTCTTGAGCTCGTAGCGGAATCAAACATACTAGCTCTCCTACCCTTAGGTTTCATGATATACATTTTACATCGAGTAATAATGAAATATATAATGAACTTTCCAAACAAGAATTATGCTGAAGTTTTGTTTATTAGCAAAAACCTAAAAAAGAGAATATATAAAATGAAATTGAAAATTTCTGCTTAACGGTCTTGATTTATTTGGATGGACAAACGAGAACACAATCAATGCCTAGTATATTTGTAGCCTTACATGAGAAATCAGAAAAAAATTCATTCAAAAACTGAGAAAATTCATGGAATACATACCGATTTCATCCTGCTAAGCATGTCTACCTCTGGTATATCTGTGCCACAAATACTGATAACTTCTTTCCTTAATATTTCCTGCCATTCCGGGTTTATAGCAAGCAAAAATACTGTCCAGGTTAACAGATTGGAAGTTGTCTCATGGCCCGCAAAGAAAAATGTCTTGCATTCATCCATGATTTCATCCATAGTCATGCTTAGATTTTTTTGATTGCCACACAGTTCCTTCTTGTTGGCAGTCATCATGATTCCAAGCAGGTCATTACCGTAGCTATCATGAGGTCTTCCTGTTGTTCTGGGCTTCAACCTACTTTGAATTATAGAATTTAGGGTTTCTTTAATTCTCTTATCAATCTTCCATGCTTTCCTGTTCTTGCTTGTAGGAATATATCTGCAAAAGACACGAAATAATATAAGTCCACAATCCTTGATTATATGTGACCTGAAGCATTATCTTTGTGTCGCAGTAGATGCTGTATGGATTATGCAGAGCACTAAGTAGACCCTTATGCGTAAGCAAAATATTTATGGATTATTGCATTAGCCCATAGAACAGCAGATCCCAAAGAGCGTTAAAAGAAAACATAACAGAAATATAAGTCCTAATCAACTTGCAAAACTATATAATTAGAAGATAAGTATATTGTCATTACTGGCTTCCGGGGATAAAGACAGATCGTTCAGCTTTGGCAGCCATTTCTTGTAAATCTCTCTGCAATTCAAATACTTCTCTGCCTTCATTGTAACTACTACCGAATGCAATATGGGATATGATGTCTGCCGTTAATGCTCTAAACTCATTATGAACCTCAATTTCTTTGCCATGAGAGTCTGCCTGAGCCACCATCTCTAGCCAATTCTTGAGCATGGATGAAGTGCAAGAAGCCATATTCTTCACCCCTGTCTGTCATTGGAACATTAGATAACTAAACTCAATAGCATACTCTAGAAGACAACTCACAGGACCTCCCTAAAAAATAGTCAAGTTAATGTAAATCATTGTTTAGCAGAGGTAGACAAATTCACAGCTTATAAACATATTTGACATGCTAGAGAAAAATACTCTTTGAAAATAAGATATCACATGCCCATATGTATAATTTGCTACAATTCATAACTCTTTTTCAGCGTTTAATCATGATGAATTTGACAAATCCTTTTCCTTTAAATTGCTTATTGGGCCCTGCACCAGCCTGATATGTTCAATTATAGGCTTGAATAGTTACTTGGTTTAAATATTTAAGGAAGCGTTTTTGTTAATATGTGGCATTCCTATGTTCAATAGTCCTAGACTTGTAAGATGACATTAGTTTCTAAACTGCCAAAATCTTCAATACAGAACTATACTTGTCCATCCATTATCAGATCTCATTATACAGTCATTGTAGGACATTGTGAGAATCCAAACCTTTAGTTTATGAATGTTGAAGGCGGGGCTCACAATCCTTCTGTGCTTGACCCATCTCAACCCATTTACAAAAACCAGTCCCCGACCGAGCAGAGCCGTTATAAGAGGCTTTGGAGTCTGTTTTTCATACTGACCAAACTTATTCGATAAAACCTCCTTGATTAGCTCTGGTTCTGCAACGTACAGCCTTGAATGGATTCCATACCAGTAGAAAAAGGTCTCTCCTGAACACAACCAAATTAACATAGACTAATCAAACATTGATTTCCAACTGTGCAACAATCCCTGTATCAACTTGACACTCTTGCAAAGTCCAAACAACTAACAGAAAGCATATGTTCTAAAATATAGCAGGCTAGTGACTACAAGAGCAACATAAAAAAGTAAAACAAGCCTTCAAGGAAAAGAGAATGAATGCCTTCAAGGAAAAGATAATGAATGATAGAGAGAACCATATATCTGACACTCTTGCAAAGTCCAAACAACTAACAGAAAACATATGTTCTAAAATATAGCAGGCTAGTGACTACAAGAGCAACATAAGAAAGTATATCATTCCTTTAAGGAAAAGAGAATGGATGATAGAGAGAACCGTATATCTGACACCAGTTATGGTAGTGTGGCAGGATTCTAGGAACAATGTCATGAGAAATCTTCTGCATAGGCTGTGCATGAACCTCCTTGAGAAGCTGTCTGTACTCTGGCATGCATCCGACGAGTATCTCGTAAGGTGGACCTCTTAGCCCTTGGCCTGTATATGCCTTGTGGAATGAATAAGGCATCCATATCAGGTCTCTAAAAAGCTTGGCAACTATGCTCCCAAACAAAACAACTAAAATGGCAACCAATGCTTCAACACTGCATATAATCTCCATATCCATCCTCAAAACCTCACACTACACTATGCTATTGCAGGCCTAATTCACTCTTATTCTCCTATAATTCGCTCTGTCAATGAAACTGTAAGAGAAATGGGCTGATAAAATTTAAATTTATAGGCGCACCTGGGACCTGAAACTGCCACCTCCAACTTAACTGTAAATTGCCAATCTCAACCTATACGCTGGCTTTCACCCAACTTTACTAGAGGTCGAATGGTAGAGCTACACTAGCTAAAACGGTACATAAATGTGATTAGTTGAGAAGAATAGATTGTTACAGTTGCAATCAATAACAGAAACAAAAGCAATTTCACCTTTTGTATTAATTCCATGTGGCTCTCTGGAGAAGGCCAGACTTAAAAAACATATATTATCCATTCTAAATATCTAGGCTTGAAAAAAATCAATTATCCATTCTAAATATCTATAGAATGCCGACCTACCAAACTGAATAAAATCATTCACATGTATATATTACCCAGCTTATCCCACAATCATATCAGAAAGTTCTTGGCTGATAGCGCTCATTGAGAATCCTCTGTCATAAAGCTACTGGAATATCCATGTACCGTGCCTCCCTCCACTCAATTTAAAGCATTTGTTGCTTCACTCTGGACTGTCGACAAAATCCCCGACGCTGTTGACTTCCTTCATTGTCTGTTATATTAGTTCAATGACTACACCCGGCCTGTGAACAAGCTTTTCAAAACTACGTAGGAGTGCCAAGTGTAACTTGCTGTCATTTTATACACAAGTTATGACAAATTTCCATCAAAGCCGCTGAATCACAATCCAGCACGTTGAATTCAAATAATGTGAAAACTAAGCTACAATCCAACATATTACAATCAAATCTTACTAAGAATTAAATACACAACACCCGTGACAGATCGAGAAGGTTGATTCAAATATGTTTTGCTTATCACTCTGGTCCACTGCCCCAGAAGGAATTGACTTGCTTATCACTCTGGTCCACTGCCCCCTTGTGAATATCCAGTTTACAGAACCATATATTATATTCCCAAAATAACTGATCTCGACCAACTAGTCAATCTTATCTCAAGGGCAGGCTTACTTCACAGATGCTCTGTAATTGAGTTAGAATCTCTGTTTAATGGGAGAATATTTGTTCATTTAGGATTTTTTTTTTAATTTAATCTCTAAGTTTTAGGGAAGTACACATACCTTATCTTCTTTTAAATTTTAACTTGTAACATTTTAAAAAAAAAATACATATTTTTAATCATTAAATTCACTCAAGATATATATTATAGTATGTTAAAAATATGAAAATTATATATTTAATATAGTATAAATAATTATTTTAAAGGAATATAAATTTGAATCTAGTATTACTCTTAAGTAAGAGTAAGGATTTACTAATTAATTATATGATAATCTTTATGAGTATCTTATTTATAGTAGATTAGTAAGTTGATGAGCTCAATCTTGATTTATTCATTTTGGATTGTTTTAAAATGAATTAAACTTTTTTTAAGACAAAACTCTCATCAATTAAATAGAACTATAACTTTCTCCAAAATTCTTTACCAAACTAAAAATACTAAAACTAAAATAAATTTGTTCACTAATTAACTTGCTTGAATATTTATTTTACTAAATTGGACAAATTAAATTATGTCCTTCACTAAAACTATTCCCCAAACTTCACTAAAACTATTCCCCAAACTAGAACTGTGAACTTCAAAACACTTAATTTTGTAAAAAAAATATTATAGTATTTCTCTTATCACTTTTCAATTGTTAATTAACACTTAATTTTGTAAAAAAAATATTATAGTATTTCTCTTATCACTTTTCAATTGTTAATTTTTTAAAATTTTTTAAAATGGGTTAATACTTTTTTCT
>ML795045.1:275849-288737 GCA_009831015.1 Picea engelmannii | reverse complement strand
AAACAATCCCGAGCTTAGTCTTTGTTTTTTCTCATGCTCGTAAATACATGAGAATAAGTTACCGAGCTTAGTCTTTGTTCTTTCTCATACTCATAAATCAATGAGAATGTAACTGAGTATACTTTTATCACTTTTTTAGACTCGTAAAGGTTATACGAAAAAGGAACCCCCTGAAGTTCCCTTTAAGCTCTTTTTAGACTCTCTAAACATGAAAAGATTGGCGAGCGATCTTGTTCTTTTCATGCTCGTAAAAGTATTTGAAGAAAACATTCGATGAGCGATAGTTTATCACTTTTTCAGTATTTTCGAACTAATTTACGAAAAAGGAACTGGGAGAGTTCTCTTTAAGTGTTTTTCAGACTCTCAAAACATGAAAAACCCCTGAGTTTTCTTTTTTTGGACGCATAAAAAAAACATTGAAAGGCCCATATGGGACCTGATTTTTCTTTAAGTGTTTTTCAGACTCTCTAAACATGAAAAACCCATGAGTTTTCTTTCTTTGGACTCATTAAATAAACATCGAAAGGCCCAAATGGGACTGAACCACTCCTTCCTAGGGTTCGTTAAACATACTCCGAGGGACTCATCCGAAGGATGAGCTTACATTTCAAGCATATGTTATCCTCCTTAAGCTTGTGTAAAAATAAAGAGGTACTTGCAAGAAATGGTGGGGGAAAAATTGGCAAAGAAATGTATCTAAACCTGTATTCTGTGGAAGAGTCACTTTTGAACATGACACCCTTTCACTCGCTTTGTGTCTAAGTTGGAAAATCCACTTATCTCTTGATCATAGTCCTTTATAAGATTACAAATCGGTCTATGATCCTTGTTGTTGAGTCAATGTTTCCAAGATAGTTGTCGTGTCATCAATATGTTCAAAGAGAAGTTCAACCCAGAAAGCCTTCTATTGCGTCGGTCATGTCTTTAGTCTTTAAGCCTTCTATTGCGTCGGCCATCCCTGAGTCAGTCTTGAATCACTTGTTACTCTGATCTATTTCGAATCTTATTACCCGTTTCATGTCATTGATGTGGGATACATTAAGGCCCTCCTGTGACGAGTCTTTTCCTGTCGACTTCAACTCATTATCCAGGAATTATACTTAGAAACCAATTGGTACCTTGGAACTTGCATGCCTCAATGGCAGGTTTCCTTGCTTTCAACAATGGGTTTTCATTATCGACCCCTGATCGAGAGATTCCATCGAGTGGTCAACCTTAGCTCATTGATTTGCGTTCGTTGGATTGTAACAGAGTACCTTGGGAGTCATTGACATTAATGGTGATTTCCCTCACACTTGTTAACGGTATACACTAATGACCGGCAATCAAGTGGTTTCTACCATGTTCGACTTCAGCACATGTATTCACATGGTTAGATTTGTACTATAGAGTGGTGGAGATGAAGACCCTAGATATTTTCTCATAGATCTAGGTTGCGTTGGAGTATATTCACTGTACTGTTGCATAGATCCACATTGTATGTCTGGTGGCTATGTTCAAATTTGAAACTTTAACACATAGATCCACAGTGTATTTTTGGTGGCTATGTTCAGATTTGATTCATAATGGCATGGATCTACAATATATGTTTGGTGGCCATGACCTGTCTTACTTGACATGGATCTTCGCATGTTGGCATTTATGATTTGAGTCATTTGTATTCTGAGTATGGGAATGCATACCTTAGTGATGATATATTATTGTACTGTATTTCCTTGTTTGTTGGCAGGTTTCCGACCGATTGTTCCTTGTTCCCTACACACACTCGACAAAGTATTTCAGCTATCACTCTGTTCTACCTTCATACTTTGGGGGGTTCTCTGTTACAAATTATTTTCGTCATCCCTATGACCGTTAATGATGTAAACCTATCTGTTTCCTTCAGAGGGGTCAGTGGCCTGAGTTCCTGAAGAAAGAAGAGAGAAGAAATTTTCCTGAGAAAAGAAGTTGCATTCTCCTTTGTAAAAACCCTATTAAAGAGGATGTTCGCAGGTTGCTATATAGGCAGGGTGCGAGAATGCCTAATTCTCACAGGTTGCACCATAGATGGGTTGTGAGAGGCTCCCAGGTTGCTCTATAGGCAGGGTGCGAGAATGCTTACATGTGGGAAAAATGAGCGTTTTCTCGAATCTTCTAGAAGGAGAAACTTCCATGGTGAGGTGGCATATGAATGGTTTGGATTTTACTCGCTTTCATGATTTAGTGGGATCATCCTAACCTCCTCACCTTATCCTCTTCAATTTATAAAAGGAGAGGATATCTCATGGAGAGGGGCTAAGTTGGATTTGGCTTGGAATTATTAGCTTGGTTAGAGTGGTTTTGAGTTTTGTCTTTGTCAAGATAGATTGTGAATATTATCAGATCTGTGCTCTCAGAATTCTTGGAGTGAAAGTGTGTGGGGAACGAAGGAAAGTTGGAAGGGACCTTACGACATCAAGACCATGGTTGTAATCTCTCTTTCATGTTTAATATGATATAGTAATATGATTCTTTCCTATAAAGCTCGTTGTGTTTTATTGTATGATTCCTTTATCACATACATAGGTTTATATTGAGTTTATGCTATTACTATCACTTTCGTTGGTTGTGTTCTTTTGCAGGTTCATCATTGTATGGGTGTTGGAACAGAGATAGGATGGAAATGATGAAAGGAAGTGGCGTTTAAATGGTATGTCACTTATCCCTCTTTAGTTAGTAAATTCAATATCTAAAACTTAAGGAAAGCATCATGTTCTGGTGTGTTTTGTTCTAGATCTAGGTGGATCTAGGGAGATCAGTTAGTGTCCACACCTATCAATTTGTCCGATAACAAAATTAGGGTAGCAAGCTAAGTGGGCTTGATTGCATGGAAAATTCCACAGTTAAGCGCGCTTGAGCCAGAGGCATCTTGGGACGAGTGAGCGCTTGGGAAGTCCTGGTTACCGGGTGCAAGCCCCGAAAGTGATGATTGATGCTATGCGATTCATTTCGCTTGTTTCAATCCCATTTCTTCACCCCTGTGAGCATCACTCAATGCAATGAGTGCTAAGTGGACTATTCAAATCATGAGAATTACTGGTCAGTTGCGACTAATACTCATGGATATGGGTCATAGATTAATGACTTACACTACCAGTTAATCCCGAAAATGATATCTAATATGTTGCACTGCGGAAGCTCCTCTATGCTTTAATAATAAGAGTGAAGGGAGCTCTAACTGGATAGTTCATAAGGCACAATAATTGCTAAGGTTTTGCAAATGGGGTAGCAAGATAAGTGGGCTTGATTGCGGGAAAAAATCCATCGTTAAGCGCGCTTGAGCCAGAGGCATCTTGGGATGGGTGACCACCTGGGAAGTCCTGGTCATTGGGTGAAAACCCCAGAAGTAATGATTGATGCTATGTGATTCATTTCGCTTGTTTGAATCCCATTTCTTCACCCCTTTGAGCATCACCTGATGAAATGAGTGCTAAGTGGACTATTCAAATCATGAGAATTATTGATCAATTGCGACTAATACTCATGGATATGGATCATAGATTAATGACTTACACTACGCGGTTAATCCCGAAAATGATATCTAATATGTTGCACTGCGAAAGCCCCTGTATGCTTCAATAATAAGAGTGAAGGGAGCTTTAACTAGATAGTTCATAAGGCACAATACTTGCTAAGGTTTTTCAAATGGGGTAGCAAGCTAAGTGGGCTTGATTGCATGGAAAACTCCACAGTTAAGCATGCTTGAGACAGAGGCATCTTGGGATGGGTGACCACCTGGGAAGTCTTGGTTATCGAGTGCAAGCTCCAGAAGTGATGATTGATGCTATGTGATTTATTTCACTGGTTTCAATCCCATTTCTTCACCCCTGTGAGCGTCACCCAATGCAATGAGTGCTAAGTGGACTATTCAAATCATGAGAATTGTTGGCTAGTTGCGACTAATACTCATGGATATGGGTCATATATTAATGACTTACACTATGTGGTTAATCCCAAAAATGATATCTAATATGTTACACTGCGGAAGCCCCTCTATGCTTCAATAATAAAAGTGAAGGGAGCTCTAACTGGATAGTTCATAAGGCACAATACTTGCTAAGGTTCTGCAAATGGGGTAGAAAGCTAAGTGGGCTTGATTGCAGGGAAAACTCCACAGTTAAGCACGCTTGAGCCAGAGGCGTCTTGGGATGGGTTACCACCTAGGAAATCTTAGTTACCGGGTGCAAGCCTCGAAAGTGATGATTGATGCTATGTGATTCATTTCGCTTGTTTCAATCCCATTTCTTCACCCCTGTGAGCATCACCCAATGCAATGAGTGCTAAGTGGACTATTCAAATCATGAGAATTACTGGTCAATTGCGACTAATACTCATGGATATGGGTCATAGATTAATGACTTACACTACCAGTTAATCCCGAAAATGATATCCAATATGTTGCACTGCAAAAGCCCCTCTATGCTTCAATAATAAGAGTGAAGGGATCTCTAACTAGATAGTTCATAAGCAACAATACTTGCTAAGGTTTTACATATGGGGTAGCAAGCTAAGTGGGCTTGATTGTGGGGAAAACACCACAGTTAAGCGCACTTGAGCCAGAGGCATCTTGGGATGGGTGACCACCTGGGAAGTCTTGGTTATCGGGTGCAAGCCTCGAAAGTGATGATTGATGCTATGTGATTCATTTCGCTTGTTTCAATCCCATTTCTTCACCCCTATGAGCATCACCCAATGCAATGAGTGCTAAGTAGACTATTCAAATCATGAAAATTATTGGTCAGTTGTGACTAATACTCATGGATATGGGTCATAGATTAATGACTTACACTACCAGTTAATCCCGAAAATGATATCTAATATGTTGCACTGCGGAAGCCCCTCTATGCTTCAATAATAAGAGTGAAGGGAGCTCTAACTGGATAGTTCATAAGGCACAATACTTGCTACGGTTTTGCAAATGGGGTAGCTCTAACTGGATAGTTCATAAGGCACAATACTTGTTAAGGTTTTGCAAATGGGGTAGAAAGATAAGTGGGCTTGATTGCGGGGAAAACTCCACAGTTAAGCGCGCTTGAGCCAGAGGTGTGTTGGGATGGGTGACCACCTAGGAAGTCCTGGTTACCGAGTGCAAACCCCGAAAATGATTATTGATGCTATGTAATTCATTTCATTGGTTTCAATCCCATTTCTTCACCCCAGTGATCATCACCCGATGCAATGAGTGCCGAGTGGACTATTCAAATCATGAGAATTATTGGTCAGTTGTGACTAATACTCATGGATATGGGTCATAGATTAATGACTTACACTACGTGGTTAATCCTGAAAATGATATCTAATATGTTGCACTGCGGAAGCCCCTCTATGCTTCAATAATAAGAGTGAAGGGAGCTTTAACTGGATAGTTCATAAGGCACAATACTTGCTAAGGTTTTGCAAATGGGGTAGCAAACTAAGTGGGATTGATTGCGGGGAACAATCCATAGTTAAGCGCACTTGAGCTAGAGGCATCTTGGGATGGGTGACCACTTGGGAAGTCTTGGTTACCAGGTGCAAGCCCAAGAAGTGATGATTGATGCTATGTATTTCATTTTGTTGGTTTCAATCCCATTTCTTCACCCATGTGAGCATCACCCGATGCAATGAGTGGTAAGTGGACTATTCAAATCATGAGAATTATTGGTCAGTTGCGACTAATACTCATGGATATGGGTCATAGATTAATGACTTACACTATGTGATTCATTTCGCTAGTTTCAATCCCATTTCTTCACCCCTGTGAGAATCACCCGATGCAATGAGTGCTAAGTGGACTATTCAAATCATGAGAATTATTGGTCAGTTGCGACTAATACTCATGGATATGGGTCATAAATTAATGACTTACACTACGCAGTTAATCATGAAAATAATATCCAATTCTAATATCATTAATTAAAAAGTAATAATTCTAATCTCATTATATTATTTTAAGAATATTTTAATTTCAATTGAATGTTTTTTTTAAACATTTAGACTCCAACAATATATATTAATCACTATTTGTTTAGTACATGTCAGAAATTAAATACATTAATTTTACATTATATTAAACTGGAATAATATTTCTCTACGGTTTTGATGGAAATTATTTTTGGCTTCTTCTACCGGCTGAGCAAGTGGACATGTGAAATGAGATGAGTCACTTTTTACTTTGATTCAATTTTAATTTAAAATATATTTATAATCTATTAACTTTTATATATATATATATATATATTAAGTTTGATAAGTAAAAGTTGATTTGATAGATAATAATTAATATCATTATTATCAATTAAAATAAATAAATATATTTTTAAAGTCAATCCAAAATAATTGTTACATTTTTTTTTTCTTCTTTTCAATATGAGCACTCCACCACCTATTCCAAAATCTCAGTGTGACAGGGGGAGGCCCCCCAAAATCACCCTAGAGATCCTTTATGATTATATGGAATTAGTAGAAAAAAAGAAAGAAGAGAGAGATGCCAAAATCCAAATAGAGTTAGAATCATTAGAAAAAAGGAGTGAAGAAAGAGACCTAAAACTCCAAATAGAGCTAGAGGCAATGATTGATAAAAAAATTAAAGAGATCATTCAAACTCAAATAGAGGATAGATTCTTAGGGTTCAAGAGGGAATTGCAGACAATGAAGGATATGATTCAAGAAATGGAAAAACATAAACAATCAACCCAAGGAGGGGTTGAAGAAAATCACAACTTGAGAGATATGATTAAAGAGTTAGAAGAAAAACTAATCAACAATTTGACCCTCAGTAATATGGAAAACAAATTGGATATCAAACCCATCAAAGAGGAAATGAATAAGCTAATCGAACTCGACCATGAGCATAACAAAAGAGCCTCAAACCTCATAATTTTTGGTATAAAAGAACAACAACAGGAGGATACTCTAGAAATAGTAAAAGAAGAATTAAATAACAAATCACAAATTGATACAACTTACATTATAGAAGCAAAGAGGCTAGGAAAAATAATTGATCACAAAGATAGGTTGATCAATGTCAAAGTAAGTTGTAACGACCATAAATATAACATACTTAGTAAATATCTGAGCTTAAAAGGGTCATGAATATTTATAAATGAATACCTGATTTTCGAAGACCAAGCTGAATTAAGGAAGGAAGTTCAAAAGGTAAAAGAACTCAGGAAAGAAGGAAAATGGACAATAATTAGAAATCGAAAAGCTATTGTTAGGGATAGAGACCAGAAAGATAATAATAAATAGGAATTTGAGACACTTGAGATGCTTTTTTGGAACTGTCTTGGCTTTCCATGGCGCAAAGGTCCTATGATAAGTTGGATCTCGAGTGATATTGATATTCTCTATCTAGTTGAAACTTAGGAGCATGAGGAGTCTAAGGTCCCTAACATAGAAGGATTTGTCTTGTGGTTGGCATGGAACAAAATATCCCACCGTAGAGGGATAGGAGGCATAACATGTTATATTAGAAAGAACATTTCTCCTCACATTCAACTTCATAAGATTGACCCTCTCAATTAGTACATTTGGATAGAAATTTCAGACACCAATGCTAAGAATATGTATATAGCAATTTTCTATTTTGCACCTATTAATTCTAATTTTTATAAGAAAAATAATCTAGATAACAATTGTCCCTATAATAATTTAGAACAAGATATTTATAGTTTGAAAAATGAAGGTAATATCCTCCTGCTAGGAGACTTTAATGCTAGGACTGCAACTAAACAAGCTACTCTTTTAAGTATTGATTCCAACCATAATCCTTTATGGCTAGATGAGGACCTTGTTTTATCTAATAGCTACAAAAGAAGCTCTGAAGACCTAATTAAGAATTTGTTTGGCACTGAGTTGGTCAAGCTCTGTAGCTCTCAAGACCTAATAATTTGCAATGGAGTAATGAAGTGGCCAAACTCCAACCATATGACTTGTATTCATGGGATATGTAGTAGTGCCGTAGATTATGTGATATCTGATATCCCTGTTTCCAACCAAATAGAAACTTTTGACCTTTTAAATGACCATGAGCCTGACTCTCATCATAAACCTTTAATCTTAACTCTAAAATTTTCCATGCATAAGAGCACCATTGAAGAGAATTATGATAATCAAAGGAATTTGCGCTTTGACAAAAGTAAAGTTGACATTTTCTTAAAGGATTTAAATAGTAAATTAAGTCTCCTAACTTATAAGGACAACATTGAAGAACTCTATCATAAGTTTACAACTACCCTTTCCCCTTCTATTAACAAGTTCTCTTTTGAGGTGTCCTATAAAAAGAATAATAGAACAACCAACCCTTGGTATGATAAAGAATGTAAAATTTCTAGGAAATCCATTAGGGATGCTTCTAATGAGTCCCTAAAACTCAATAAGATCAATACGTACAAAACTCTAATTAAAAGGGGAAAAAAATATCATATCAATAAAAGGCAAGAGCAACTTTCACAACTATATAAGTTGGATCCTAAGAAGTTCTGGAGCCAAATTCTAAACCTCAATACTAAAGAAAATAATAGAATTCCCTTAAGGGATTGGAATTCCTACATTAAAAGCCTTTACGAGTTCCCTATGCCATGGACACCATTCCTATTGTCCCTACAAAGGAAGAAGTTTTTTCTTTAGATGACATAGAACTCGGGGTTAAGGGACTTGCAAATGGGAAAGCTAAGGACATTGAAGGCTAGCAAGCTGAAATTTTGAAAATTGGAGGGCCTATCCGTATCCCTCACATAGACAATCTCTTCAATTTAGCAGTCAAGCAGAACTTCCCTAAACCCTGGACACAAAGCCTCATTGTTCCTATTTTTAAAAATGGGGATAGAAACATTCCCTCTAATTATAGAACCATTATGATTAGCCCGATTTTAGCCAAGATTTATGGAATTATTTTGGAAAAGAAGATTAGCCTTTGGCTAAAAAGTCACAGTAAAAGAGCTAAAGGACAGGTCGGGTTTAGGAGATATCATTCAATTGTGGACCATCTTGTTACCTTTAGGATCATTGCAGAGGAGTTCCGCAATACTAAAACCAATTTTTTTTTTTTTTTTTTGTTGACTTTAGAAAATCTTTTGACATGGTTCCTAGGAAAAACCTTTAGAATAGGTTGGAAGAGATAAAAGTGCCTCTCGAGTTGAGGGATGCTGCAATAAGGATGTATGAGAACATTTTTGATAAGTTTAAAAACATTGAGTTTTGGTCAAAAGAGATTAACTGCAATATCAAAGTCAAACAAGGTTGTCCCTTGTCCCCTACCCTTTTTGGCATATACATTGACAAGTTAGAAGATTGCTTGGAGAAGCCAGGTTGTGTCGGCCCTACTCTCACTGGTATAGTCATCAATCTTCTTCTTTATGCCTATGATATCGTTCTTATGGCAAGGAGTCCCCATGATCTTTAAAACCAACTACAAATCCTCAAGGTTTTTTTCTCCAATATGGGTATGACTGTTAATACTGATAAGACTAAGGCCATGATTATTGAATCCAATAAGATCCCTTATGATACCTTCGTATATGACAACAACAACTTGGAGGAAGTGACTTCATACAAATATATTGGAATTGATATTCACCACAAGATCAATTGGAATTATAGCATTGAGAAAAGGATTATTGGGGGATGGAAATATTATTATGGGCTTGAAAACAATTGTAAATCAACTGATCTTTGGTGTTGGGATAAGAAGAAACTCCTCTTTGAGACTCTTGTTACACCTATTATTATTTATGGATGTGAAGTCTGGGGCTGTAGTATCTCTCGTGAATCCTGGAGAAAGATAGAGAAAATACAGAAGAATTTTATAACCTATAATCTCAAAATTAAAGGAAATACACCCTATCCCATCCCCCTCTTAGAAACAAGCCTCTCCCCCATTGAGAGCATGGCTATGACTAGATTCATAATGTATAAGAACAAGTTAAACAACATGGAAGAAAAGAGGATTCCTAAAATTGCTTCAAAATCGAGTCATAACCACCATCGACTCAAGCGTGGATGGCATAAAGATGCCTAGTCTTGACTAAACTATTAGTGAATCATGGAAGACACCATTTTGCAGAATAAAGATACTTTTAAAAAAATGTCAAATCAAAATTTAAGGAGAAAATGTGGTGTGATAAAGAGTTAGAGGGAAAAACAAAATTAAGGTATTATAAGGATGTAATCAACCCTAATCTAGAAGATCAAAATTATCTATCTGTTTTGCCAAGTGAAAAGAAAAAAAAAGCATTGCTAAGATAAGAAGAAATTCTCACAAGCTCCACAGTGAAACTAGGCGTTGGTCAATTCCTAAAACGTTATGGGATGTGTAACACACCCACCACGGGAACTAGAATTTTTCGGCTTGTTCCTTTTTCTCACCGAGGAATAGAATTCCCCGAATCCCTACGTGACCTGATATAGATCCTGTCATCCCTTATCCGCACTCATCTGATCGACGGTTATGGTCACAGGCCTTATCGGAGGGTACTCATCGAATTTCGCGATACAGGAAATCACAATACAGGTATTCCCTTATTCTTTTCGGGGTTTCATCCATCGGAATTTTGCGGCTAGCGAACATGAGGAAAACTAACCTTTGGGAATCTCGGGCATCGAAAATCCGAAACACCAAAACCATGTGTGCTAATCCATTTCAAGACTTCGCCTATCGGGATTTCACGATATGCAAGGACAAGGCACTTGCCTCTAGATGTCCCGGGTGCCGAAACACCGGAACATTAATTCTAAACATGCTTCCCTGTTTCGGGGTTTCCGCTATCAGGATTTCAGGATATGCGATGATAGGAGGTCTTGCAATTAGATTTCCCGGGGGTCAAAACTCTGAAATACTAACTCTAAACATGCTTCCCTATTTTGGGGTTTCCGCCATCGGGATTTCGGGATATGTGACAACAGGAAGTCTCGCACTTAGGTTTCCCGGTAGCCGAAACTCTAAAACACCGAGCTCTGAAATACACTATACTATTTCGGGATTTCGCAAGTCGAGATTTTGGGACTGGAGAATATGTGGGGCCCGCACTTAGGTACCCCAGGTACCGAAATGCCGAACTATCCTATCTCATCCATTCCTTAAACTATTATTGGGTTTCGGTTATCAGGATTTCACGACTCGCGATGATCAGGGTTCTTCCCCTTTGTCTTCCCGGGTACCGAAACACCGAAACGCTTACCAGCAACCATGTGTCCTATAAATGGACAGTCCAAATACCTCCACGAACCCTGGGGATCTATGGTCTCGATTCCTTCACTACTTATGAAGATAAAAGGGGAGGGGCTGAGGCATTAACGCCCTCGTTTCTTCCTCCAATCTAACAGTCGCGACTGACCTCAGATCTTTCGACAGGATCTCATCCGTCAATCGATACTTATCCACACTTTAAACTATTTCGGGGTTTCGGTTGTCGGGATTTTGTGACTTGCGATGACCAGGATTCTTGCCCTTTGATTCCCCGGGTGCCAAAACGCCGAAACGCTTACTGACCGCCATGTGCCCTTATGAATGAACTGTTCAAGTACTCTCACGGACCTTTGGATCTATGGTCTGATTTCTTCGCTACTCACGAAGATAAAAGAAAGAGGTTGAGGCATTTAACACCCTCGTTTCTTCCTCCAATCTAACGGTTGTGACTGACCGCAGATCTCATTCGTTGTTCGATACTTATCCACATGCTGTCATTTCAGGATTTCGCAATTCAAGGTTTTGGGACTTGCTAGTGCAAGGGGACTCGCCCTTGGGTACTCCAGGTACCAAAATGCCGAAATGTTGGGATCTACGAGGACCATTCTCCCTCGTGCAAGAGTTTAAGACTTAAACTATAACATCCTCCTTCGGGTCCTTAGGTAATTTACACCAGGTTTTGAAGACCAGACTGGAAGGTCTTCTCGAAGGTAAGGAAGTGGTCTCGAAAGGGTGCCTTCATGAGGAAATCTATCCAAGGCATCAGGTAGGACAAAAACAGGAACAAATCTCCCGAGAGAAGACTTGAAAATCTGTATTAGTTCATCATATATATATATATATATATATATATATATATATATATATATAAACATAAGCCATACATGGTCTTTCCAATAAAAACATCCAGCGATCATTTCTGATCAAAACACCATGCAAACAGTCTTATACTAAAACCATTCATAATTGCATAGACTATGAACATACATGTCAGCATATAAATTTCAAGATACAAGATATAACACTTATCAGAAAAACACCAGGTGATGCAACTGTTGAGAGGGGTACTCGTTTCCACCCAACAGTAGGCTCAGCGACTCTGAATGGATTTACCACTAGCCACCCCCGAGATGAGACCACAATGCTACGAGACTGAGTCTTTGTTTGCCAGTGACCGAGAATGAAGGTTACTCTCCTTCTTCTCTGCTATCACTCACTCTGTTTTCCAGAGTTCTCTCCTCTTTCCCTCGCGTCTGCCCCCTTTTTGATCGCACACTCTTCCTGCCTTTTCTCTTTTCGGCAAGGTTGTGTGTGGCATGATATTTCTTGCAGTGGTCAGGTCTAAGGACTCTACGAATGGGCAGTTCACCCCCATCCCTCATTACTCATGAAGATCCATTTACCTACCAACCTAGCGAGTCATTTAATTTGGGGCCAGCGAGCTGCTCTTGGTTCTCCTTGCTAGTGAAGTCCAAATACGGTATTGGTTTCAGTGGAAGTTAATGCCACCATTCCAGGTGCCTTCCACCACCTTTCTTTAGCCATCATGGTATCTTTTTTAGCACATCCCCCTCTCAACAGTCCTGCAATATATATATTCATAATATTATTTACATTCATCGACCTTTTTCACAAGGTCCATTCACATCACACATTCACATTTCTGAGTTTGCCACAATACTTGGCCAGTATAGTTATTTTTA